>PVLD010007249.1:0-12089 GCA_004027595.1 Dinomys branickii | reverse complement strand
TGCTATTGGAGATATCAGTGAATATTAGAATTACTTTAAATTCCTTTTAATTTACTGGATTAATTTACTGTATTTTTGACTGCAATAATATGCCAGGGCTGGGCCATAAAGGGCTCTTGGTTTATTCAGGTTATAGAAGTGCAACACTTAACACTAGTGGCTCTTAATACTGGATTCAAGGGAGAACTTTAGGTAGTTGATAAAGCTTCATAACTATATGTATTTTTGAATTTACATGGACATATCTTTTTTATGAAAAAAATTCATGTTAAAAAATGCAACGGGAAAGAGAAAGCAGTGCAAAAGATTAAGAAAACAACAATAAACAAAGTGTAGAAGATAACTGATTTCTAATTCTCCTGCACAGGCCTAACAGGAGACAATACCAACACGTTGATTCATCCTATTCCCCTAATAGGATGAATCATCCCCGAATTCCTCTAAGCTCCTTGATATTTCAAAATACATTTGGTAACTTTTAAAAATAAAGCAACTCACAAGTTTGCTAAATGAAGTGGGGAAAGGGGCTGCTGATGCTTTCTGAGACTGAAGAATGGTGGGGAAATTAGTTACACCTGCACACAAATGAGATACTTACTGCACTTTGAGAAAAGCATTACGGCACACACTGAAACAGAAGAAGGCGCAAAAATAACACTGGCGAGAACGCCGGGGTCACCAAACTGAGCGATCGGCCCCGACACCTTTCATGGAAAGACGTTTTCAGTCGTTACTTCTCCCTGGAAAGTGTTACTACATCCTGCTTGTTACACAAACCTTAACGCAATCACTCCCTGACTAAGCATTAAATTATATTAACTGGATACACATTTAAATTACAGAGGGCAAATAGCTGCAAAAAGGAAGAACTGAGAAACATAAAAAACCGGCCATTGTTTTGCTAAGTTTGTTGAATCACCTATTTAACTGTTTCATTCAAACCCAAAATGGGAGGTACAGAATCAGCTTCCAAGTTGTTCAGTGAAACATTGTTTCTTTATCTACCTTTTTCCTCACTTAAGAGCATCACCCACAAGAACACAGCATTATTTTACTCAAGAGAAAATTCAATTTAAGAGTCTTAGAATACGGTCTTCAGTCTTCAGCAAATATTAGTCTCTGGGGTTTCATAAACACCAAGCATATTATAGACATTCATTAAATGCTTACTGCACAGATAAAGAAGAATTTTTTTTTTATTTTCCTGCTGACACTGTGGATATGTGACATTAAGGACAGCACTGAATACGGGAGAGCAACACGAGGCAAACAAGAAACTCCCGTTAAAAAAAATACTTTCCCATTTGTCTGACAGCAAGTTCTCCTTGATAGTAGTGGCAGCCTTACCACATCAGTGCTTTCTCCAAAGAATTTTTTAGGGAGAGAGGAGACGCTGCCTCATAAAGGGATCTATTAGGGGATTTAGAGAAAAAGAAGGAATGAGGCATGACCCCCACCAAAGATGTCACATTTTAATTTCTTGAACCTATAAATTTCTTGTTACACGGAAAGCAAGAATTAAGGGTACAGATGGAATTAAAACTACTAGCAATCTGAACCTCAGATTACTCTGGATTATGCAAGTGGGGCCAATGTTCTTGCAAGTATCCTTAAAGGCAGTGAGACAGAAGAATAGGGCAGGCCTGGGGATACAGCTCTGCGGCATAAGTGCCTGCCTGGCAAGCACAAGGTCTGAGTTTGACCCTGGGTACCCCCCAACCCCCTAAAAAGGAGACCAGAGCAGAGCAGTACAGCGTGAGAAGAACCCGGTGTAGTGCTGCTGGGTTTGTAGGTGGAGGGTGGGCTGCAAGCCAAAGAATGGCTGCAGCTTCTGTAAAACGGAAAGGGCTAGAGAATGAGTTATCTTCTAGAGTTTCCAGAAAGGAATGCAGTCGTGACAACACCTTCATTTTGCTCCCGTGAGACCCATTTTGTGTTGTTTAAAACTGCAAAGTGTCTGGCATTTTTTTTTACAATAACAGGAAGAAACAGAAGGTGGGTGGGTGAGGCGGGAAAGACTAAGACCCAGGAAGAGCGGCTCTGTGGTCACCCACGGGAGCTTGCCGAGGCTCCTCCCCTTCTCTGAGCCTTTGTTTTTTCCATCACAATAGTGGGCTAAGACTATGGAACTCATAAGATTACTTTTTACAAGCAATACATTTTAAATAATTTATTTGGCACTTTCTGGTAGACAATTTAAAGATTTGAATTTATTTATTTGTATAATGACTTTATAAAAAGAGTGGTGCTATGCTGTGTGCGTGGCCCAAGCTTCCCCCAGGGGGGAGGTGTGAGAAACAGTAGAATCTGAGAGGTGGGTCTTCCTGGGAGGGGCCTGGGTTGTCAGGGCTGCTGACCTTGGAAGGGATGAGGTATTTTTTGTGGGATTTCTCTGAGAGTAAGTTGTTGTAAGAGTCTGTCTTCACTACGATCCTATCTTACTATGTGACTTTTCCTTTTTGAATGGGCCCTCGCCACTGTGAAAATAACCACCACGCGGTGACAAAGGTAACGGGTGATGGGTTTCTGCCGGTACAAAATTTCTGACCAATTCATCATGGTATCAACATGGCATGGCCCAGAGATGGCCATGTGCTAAGCCCCACCTTCCTTCTCCTCTGGCCAGGTTACAACTTCCCGCTTCCTTTTTACAACATCCTGTTTCCTTTTTGCTCTGCCCCCTGTCTAATCACCATCTGCCCTGTCACACAGACAGCCCCCTAAAACCCCACCCCAGCCTGGCCCTATATTGTTCTCCCAGCCTGGCCCTCCAAAGGTCCCCCCCCACCATGCTCCCACTGCCCAACCTTCCCGTACCCACAATAAAGGCATTTTTTACTTTGTTTTGTTTTTTTACTAATGTCAAAAAACCTAACAATGGGGCCAGTGCCATGTATTCCCGACTTTAAGCTTTCAAAACAGCGAGCTCATAAAGGACTTTTCTTAACATCTAGCTTTAGGTATTCCAATATATGAGATGGGATAAAATATGCAGTGTATATTTAAATTTAAAAATTACTATAGTAAAAGACACATTTCTATCAATTATTTATTTATTTATTTATTTTGTCTTTTTGAAGCAGGGTCTCACTATGCAGTTCAGGCTGGCCTTGAGCTCACTTTGCAGCTCAGGCTGGTCTTAAACTCATGACAATCCTCCTGCCTCAGCCTCCTGGGTGCTGGGATCACAGGCGTGAGGCACCACGTCCAGCATACTGCTATCAATTCCTAAAACACTCTGGTTTGCTTTGAACACACTAATCCTATCCTATCACTCTCGGCCCTTTCTGAAGCAGTTCTGGAAGCCTCTTCCATTGTACTGCTGGAGCTTCCCGGGTGTCCTAAATTGATTTAAAATGTTTGTCATTCAGAATGACCTGCCATGGTTATTCTGACACTGGGAAGGAGCCGGAGGGTATAGAATGCTGGCGCTGGTGAATAAGGTGGACAAGGACACACCATAATGTTTTTATGTGACAGAAATTGCTGTAAACACTTTAAACTGACTCAGGATGTGAAAGCAGTCACAAAAAGACACAAAGTAAAACTTGCAAAACTGCTTCAGAGAGCAGCAAGAACGACAGGGTGAGCATTCTCAGAGCGAGGGGGGCTTTCAGGGAGATCACCGGCAATGTGTCTGCTATTGTAATAAATTTTTAATTAGAAAAAACTCCACTAAACATGCACTATATTTTTTTTATCAACCACATAGCAATAGGAAACAGAACAATGCAAGCAGCTTTGTGTTTTTAGCACAGTTGAGAGGAAGGAACAGACAGTCCTCACATATCTCATTACCCCGATACCCACAGCACCCCTTAAAATACCTCCACTAGAGCAGCACATTTATCACAACTAATGAGTGTACACGGACACATTATCGCCCCAAGCCCGTGGGTTACATTACCGTTCACCTTTGGTGTTGTGTGTTCTGTGGATCTGGACAAATTGCATCACTGTATTTTCACTACCCCCAAAATGTTTGCCCACTTAGGCATTCTTTCCTCCCTTCAAACCTCTAGCAATCACTGATCTTTTTACTACCTCCATAGTTTTGTCTTTTCCAAAACATCATGTATAGTTAGAACCATCAATGTATAGTTAGAACTGTACAACGTTGTCTTTTTGGATTGGTTTCTTTTACTTAGTAATATGCATTTAAATTTCTTCTACAATTGCTTATGGCTTGAAAGTTCATTTCTTTTCAGTGTTGAATAATATTCCATTGTACTACAGTTTATTTATTCATTCATCTAGAGAAGGATATTTGGTTGCTTCCAAGTTTTGCCAATTATGAACAAAGCTGCTATACACATTCAGATGCAGGCTGTGTGTGGAAAAAAATGTTTAGCCTCTTTCGGTAAATACCAAGGAGAATGATTGCTGGATCATATAGTAAATGTTACCTAGTTTTCTAAGAAACTACTGAATTGTCTTCCCAAAGTCTGTGCTATTTGGCATTCCCATAAGCAGTGAATTACAGTTACTGTTACTTAGTGTTCCGGGTTTTGGCCATTCTATTTATGTAGCGTATCTCACGGTCCTTTATGAGAATGTATTTAACAGTACATGAGATAACATCTCTGACTCATCCAGCCCCAGGCCTGGCACTATATAGGTGCTCAGAGCTGTTGTTCTTCTTTCTTTCTCTTGTTTCTCCTCAACCTGCACAGCATTTGGTGACAGATACACCATAAGATTACAAAAAAGGAGAACAAGGAGAAAAGTAAAATTAACACAGAGAATGCATCAAGCCTGCATGGACTAGCATGGGGAATCCACAGGACTCCGCACTTCTTGGAGGAAAAGAAAAGGAATATTATGCGGGATGCAGGCTGAAAATGTAGGCAGGATTTTCCCTGCAAGAGCACTGTACCTCTATATAGAAGGATGGAAACTTAAAAATTAGCAGGTTGCTCTCTCTCTCTCTCTCTCTCTTTCTCTAGGCTTACTCAGATGGCACGGGTGCATACATTTGTGTTAAACTCCAAAGGTTAAGATTAACCCTCATAAAGGGTTGGAGAATTGTTCTTTTGAGAAGAGATGCTGCAAACTAACTCATTCAACTATATTAATTCTCCTCACCTTTCACTAATCTATTTCCTAGGGTGATATGTATGGACACTATGTGTTAATAAGATCTCTGCCACAGATAATAATGTTTTATTTTCAATATACTAGAGAAATAGATAAATAATGGGAAATGCAAACTTCTAAGTTTGAATAACTTATTATTCTCTTTTAGACTCTGTAGGGAATGTAGGTTTCAAGAGAGCTGTAAATAAAGTGGTAGTCTCACCATCCAAACCGTAACAAAAATTATTGTGAGGATATTAATGTATATCGTGTTCAAAGGAATTTTTTAAATTAAGTTTTGTGATATTGCACAACTGAATAAGTCATTTTATGTTTATAATAAATCTATTTTATTAATAGCTCTAATTTTTAGAAATAAATTTTAAACTATTTTGAGCTTTTTTTTTATTTTGAGCTTATTAATAAATTATTTTTGACGAAGTACAAAAAGAAGTCCTACAGACTATTGTCTTTAAAGGAATACTTATGAATTCCAAAGTGACTTGGTGTGCAATATATCTAGCTTGAAATTATAACAAGATTATCTCCCTAACTTCTTTTTCAAGCTAACCTAAAATTGTTAAAGATCATTTGAAGACATTAGCCATTAAGATTTTTAATGCTTTTAAAAGGAAAAAGCAGTCTTCTAAAGTGACCATGACATGTTTAAGTAAATATTTTCCCCAAAGGTTCACTGTATAATTTAACTTAAGAAGATATGAATAAACAAGAGGACTGCTGCAATGTTTTAGAAAGCAGTTTACCATTTCTTGATTTTTGAAAGCTCTTTAAAATATACAAAATCTTCTGCACTTCCCACAACACCAGTTTTTCTAAATGGCTCATAGCTTAAATAACCAGTAATGCACATAAATCTGGTAACCAAGGGACTTAGAAATCTCAGGGAAAAAAACCAGCCAGCTCACAGCATCTTTTCTCCATCCACCCTTTGTCCCATTAACCCTCAAATGACTGAACATCTGGGTAAAAGCAAAAGTCCTTTTCTCCAAATATCACAAGCTTCTGCTGTACGATGCAGAGATTTTCCAAAAAGTCAACATTTACTTAATGTAAAGAGCCTTGAGTTTGAGGTAGTGGAGCCATCAGTAGGTTTATCTAACCCTGGAAAAAGCTCAATGAGCTGTTACATGCGAGCACTCATCTTTCTCCCCTAAAGACTTCTGCTGGCCGCAGTTATACTGAAGTGGGAACTTGATAAAAATGAAAATCCTGGTAGCAAAATATACTTACAAGTTTAATTTGACAGTCTTCAGAAATTTGGGAGGTTAGTGGTTTCTGTATAGCCACAGAAGCAGCTGAATTTTGATGTATAGCCTGTTTTGCTTGCATAGGAAACTCCAGAATTTCAGGGTGTATGCCCTTTGGTGCCAGAATTGGGACAGAACATTGGTATAAATTGTATGCCCCTCTTTATTAAGAAATACTAGGACAATGACACCTGTAGACGTTCCATGTACATGTTAGGTAAACATATTTGCTTCAAAGATCCCACTGTTTCTTTATTTTACTAAAGCATGAAATGGTTCTTCTGGGTTACCAAGAAAATCTGACTCATACAGCTAGAGTATTTGATTACCTGCGAATGTCTCCATTTGTGGCATTTGCTAGCAACTGGAGGAGGCAAACCCGGCAAAATGTTTTCCAACTGCTGAAGGATTAACTCCTGTACATCCTCCACGGCGTGTTCCAAGTATGCAACTCCGAATGGGACTGTGGTGTGGATCACCAGGGAAGGCCCGATTTCTGACGACTCTGTGGTAAGAGAGGAATAGAAAGATACATCTTACTGTCAGTACCATGGAAACATCCCTCAGCATTTCATGGTATAGTGAAGAATCCATCACAATAATCAGGCAATAAATGGAGAAAAAACACTGATCTTTGAGCATACATTAGGTGATCTCTGAAATTCAAAATCAAGCTTCTCTGAAAAGGAAGACAGAGTCAAACTATGTTTTCGAGAACAAACAGGTCTTGCTAAGGAACTAGAAGGAAGCGTGGGAAGCATACATATGCTTTGGCTGTCGTTGGATGCACTGCTATTTCTGTCTTCTTCATCCACTAAATTGCAAGGTCTTCAGAGCAGGGCCTTCTTTATACAGTGCTTATATTCTTAAATTCTGAGAAGAAAGTAAATGTTTAATAAATCTTAGCTCTTTTTTGTTAAAGAGACTGTAAAAATATTTTGATGAAATTGTATAAATACCAGAGCATCTTTAGCACCTTCAACAAGAAATCAAGCTTCTCTCTAGATACAGAATTGTCCTCATAATATTCTCTTAATCAGCTTTAAAAGTCTGCCCCATTTATAACGTGGAGGGAGTTATTTTCCATTTCTGTCTGCCGCTGAATTTGTTTTGCTATATTTTCATAATTAGAAGAGATGAGCATCTGCTTTATATCTTTTAGTCTTTAATAGAATATAGGGCAACTGAATAAAGTTTGAAGTTAAAAGCAATTTCAGGGAACAGAGACATTAAAAATGCATCTTGGAAAGAAAGCTAGGAAGTTTATTATTTGTTTAAATCATATAGAAGAGAATTAAGGGAGAACACAGCTTTACGTTTTATAGGTTTGTCTGTTTACTTTTTTTGGTGACAAAGTCTTACTGTGTAGTTCAGGCTGGCCTTGAACTCACTATTTAGCCCAGGCTGGCCTTGAACTTGCAGCAATCCTCTTGCCTCAGCCTGACGAATGCTAGCATCATATAAGTGTGCCACCACGCAGAGATACTGCAGTTTAAAATTTTTCATCTAAAAATTTAATTAATTTCCGCCCTGTCCCCAGAGCTCCACTCAGTCCCCAGGGTGTGCCAGGCGCTTTGCCTGGCCCCCAGGAAGGCCCTAAAGACTTGCCTGAGCCTATAGATGTGGAGGCACTGACAGAGTCTGGTGGTTTACTGTGTAACCTCGCTTATCCGACTGGACACTCGAAGGCTGTGAGGGCTTGCCAAAGGGTGCTTCTCCACTTCCTGCCATAGTAATTTGTGTACATCCACGTACTATACAGCATATTTAGAAGCAGCCAAGTCTCTGCCCAAAGTAAGAGCATGAGGGAGTAAATAAACCAAAAGTGCAGTTATTACCAGTGGGAAGACCACTGACAGGGTGGTAGAACAATGAAGGTGAAGTGGAGAAAACTGATTGATTGAACGAGCCATCATCTGTATAACTGAGTAATAAAGACGAAGATAACATTATGTAATACAACATCCAGTGGTAACCCCCTACTATGTTCTCTGTAATCTGGTATTTCCTTTATTGCTTTTGTGTTAGCAAATGCAAAGACAACACTATGTAGTACAGCATCCAGTGATGGTTCCCTATTGTCTCCTCTGTAATTCGGTATATCCTTTATTGATTTTGTTGTAACAAATACGAAGATAACATTATGTTATTCAACATCCAGTGCCAATTCCCTACTATCTTCTCTATAACCTAGTATTTTCTGTATTGTTTCTGTGTTGTTCTGGGTTCTTTTGTCTTAAAAATAAAATTTTAAAAAATTAATTTTTTTTTTTTATGGTACTGGGGATTGAACCTAGGGCCTTCACAATGAGGCCCTAGGAACTACATTCCCAGTTTTTTTTTTTTTTTTAATTCTATATTTTGAGATAGGGTCTCCCTAAATTGCTGAATTGCCAGGCTGGATTTGAATTTGTAATCCTCCCGTATCAGCTTCCCAGAATGCTGGGATTACAGGTGTGTGCCACCATGCTTGGCATATTTTTTTGTAAAATGAAAATAACTTTATACCTACCCCATAGGTATATGGTACAGATTAAGTAACAGTGCACATGAAATGTTCAGCACAATTTCTGGTACAGTGTAGGTACTTAGTAAGTGTAAGCTACGAGAACGTAAACAATAAACCAGATATATGGGCAATATTCTGGAAGTGTTGCCCAAATTATAGGTGTGAATTAATTTTTATAAGAGTACTTCATTTCATCTGGAATGGTGGCAAAGAAAAACAGAGATTGGTGTAGGCACATGTAGGTAATCCCAATACTCTGGGAGACTGAGGCAGGGAAATCAAAAGCTGAGCCCAGCCTGGGGCAGCCTGGAGAGATCTGGCTCAAAATAAAACATAAAAAAGGGTTGGGGATGTAGTTCAGTGTGAAGGTCCTGAGTTCCTCAGTAATTTTAAAACAAACACCACCTAACATACTTCATTTCTCTGTCTTGCACTTGTCTTAGGGAAATCTGGCTTATGAATTTTATTGTAAAATACTTTAAAAGGCTTAAAGCATTTAAGTGAGTGCTTTTAAACAATTTTACTTCACAAGTTCAGGATATGAATTCAGAATCTGTACAGTAAATGCCGTGAGGAGCCAGACGGCTCACTATTTTCACCTCACTGCAGCTGGACTAATGCAAAGAGAAGAAAGAGAGGCCACCTCTTCAAATGTCGAACGTTTAACCTGTCAGCACAGACCTGATGGGTACCACACAGCACGTAAGTAGGGGGGGCCAAATGTGAGAACCTCAAGTTCTTTTAGGGAACACCACTCCAGTGAGCAAACCACTGCATATTGCTTCAGCAAGTGCTATTCATGGTGCCAGTGAAGAAATTCACAGTGGTCGCACCAGTGTACAGTTTCACCAACAGTGAAGAAGGGTTCCCTTTTCCTCACAGCCCCAGCAGCGTTTGTTACTGGTTGATTTTTTGATAGTAGCCATTCTTTTGGGAGTGATATGGAGATTCCTCAAAAAACTAGGACTAGAGGTCTCATTTGACCCAGGTATCCCCCGTCTTGGTATCCCCCCCCCTCAAGTTAAAAGCATCATACTGCAGAGATATATGTGTACTATGTTTATAGCGGCACAGTTTGTAATAGCTAAATCTTGGAAACAACCCAAATGCCTATCAACCAATGAAAGGATAAAAAAAGATGTAGTTTTTTTATACAATGGAATACTACTCTGCCATAATGAAGGATAAACTTGTGACATTTATTGCTAAATGGATGAATCTTGAAACCATACTCTTAAGTGAAATAAATCAGACACACGTGTAAATATCTCATCATCTCATTGGCATGAGAAACTCAAAGTGTACATAAGAACCAAGTTGTATGACAGATATGGGGAAATGGGAAGAAACCACTCAAAGGAAAGGGGAACTAGGGAGGGGGAAGGGAAAGAAAGGAAGAGAAAAATGAGAAACAAAGATAAAATGGAAACAAACTTTGTAAATAAGGAGGGAAAGAAGGGTTGAAGGGTGTGGAGGGGAATGGGAGGAAAAAAGAAAAATTAAGGTGTATCATGTACAGGTATAAATTCCTTATGATGACCATGATCATTGTATACACCTAAATTGTACTGGTAAACTTAATAAACAAAGACAAAGTCAAAGAGTGAGTGTGAATACCATCTACAGCAGGCTTCACAGGGACACAGATGCTAGCTGTGTGCTGAAAACCAACAGACTGCGCTGGCTCAGCCACGTGTTCTAGGGGAAACTCATAAAGCCCCTAAGACCATTGATGGTATCATGCCAAGGTTGTCCCATTTATTTAGCCATCTACTGCTAGGAGAGCAATAAGAAATGAAATTTAAGAACCAAAGTGAAACAGTTCTTACATAACCATGAGGGAACAACCTGGCTGCTTGTTGTTCTTGGACCAGGACTTTTTATTGAGACGTTTGATTAAAATCTGAATAGCTGTCACCTAAAACAAGCAATTTAAGGAAAAGTTTCCTTGACCTCAAATGAAAGGGTATTTTTAGAAGCTAAAGCCCCAAACTACAAGGAATTAACCAGAGTTTAAGTGTGACCAAAGTTTGGAAATAGGGAACTATAAAACGGCACACAGGTTCATGGGGCCCAGAGCATACATTTAGTACAATCATTATTCTTTGGCCACTGGGAAGCTAATGACACCATCTTTTTCTTTTCTCTATTTAGTTTTAGCAAAAGTAGCATTTTGGTCCTGGCATTTCAAAAGTGAAGGGCATAGAAGTTGACCATTATTTCTGTACACCAGGAGGTCAAGGGCTGTACAATCGGAATTATTTAAATCCCTGCATCCTTCATAGAACTCTGGTCTTGAACATTTTAATTGCTCAGGCTTTATTTTTTCCCATAAATTATGAGGGAGGCACATAGGGCTATCTTGAGGATTAAATGGGTTAGGCCACAGAAAAGTCTTCAGATATAAAGTGCTATATAAATGTAAAGCATTGCTAAGTAATATTCTTGTTTTGTCCCCTATGCTGTAGCAAAAGTGGCTGTAGAAAGGGATAAACAGGTTAAAGTCTCTTAAATAATTAAGATTAATTATTATATCAAAGCATAAAGATTGATTTTTTGTATCAATACCCTAAGAATAATGACAGACTATTCTTGGACATAGGTACAATAATTGTTTCTTATACTGGTAAAATATATGTAAAATAAAAGTTACCATCTTAACCTTTTTTGTGTGTAGAGCTCAGTGATATAAAGTACATTCACACTATTCTGCAATGATCACTACCATCAATTTCTAGAAATGTTTTATTTTCCCAAAGTGAATCTTCATAACCTCATTAAACAGTGCCTCCTTAGCTGGGGATAAAGCTCAGCAGCGTAAGTGCTTGCCTGGCAAGCCTGAGGTCCTGAGTTTGATTCCTGGCACCAAAAAAACCCCAAAAAACAAAACAAAAAAAACCAAAACACAAAACAGCGCCTCCTTATTCTACTAGTATCTCAGTTCTGGGAACCACCATGATACACTACTTCCTGTCCCTAAGAATTTGACCATTTTAGGTGGCTCGTATAAGTAGTGACTGGATCCTTTCATTTAGGTTTTTTTTTTTTTTTTTTTAGAAACATAAAAGTACAAAAACCTATTGACAAACAGACACCCATTATCATAGAAAATAGTACAATCACAACTAATCTATAGACAAGGTGATATGGTCTCAACAGTTGTTGTTGCTTTATCCATTGATATCTTCGAATTGTAGATGTATGGACCCATATACAGACATGCAAATTTAGTCAGA
>PVLD010007248.1:0-93139 GCA_004027595.1 Dinomys branickii | reverse complement strand
TTTGGGTATCTGATTCAAAATATTGAGCAGTAGATTCCCCAGGCAGTTCAGCAGGCAAAGGTCTGCTGCAGAGGTTGCTCCAATGACTTTTCTTTGGGGGAATGTCCCTTAAGCTTTCTGCTGAGAGTTCCGCTTAAAAGGCTGTACAGATATTGGTTAGATACTCCCTACCGAGTGACCTGGGTGAGGTGTGTAAGACTGCTCCCCCGCCCTCCCAGGGTTCCCTGCAGGTATAGGGATGGATCTCCTCTCCCACTCGGTGATCTGGTCGCGAGCGCAAATAGCTCACCAGTTTTCGGAGTCCCTGCAGGCAGGAAGTTTCCAAGGTGCCAGTTTATCCTTTGGGGCTTTCTGCGCGGCCCGCCCGATGCGCGCGAAACGTGGGACTGCCGGGTGTCGCCGCTGCTAAAAAGCCGATATGTCGGGAGTCGCCTGAAAGCTGCGCCGGCTCGGGAGGCGGGAGGGACCGAGCCGGCTATGCCCCCAGAACGCTTGAACCCAGCCAAACCTCCTCCCCGCGCGGTGCATCTCTGGCTCCCAGCGTTTGGGGCTTTCTGCTCGGCCTGCCCGATACGCGCGAAATGTGGGATTGCCGGGCGTTGCCGCCACTAAAAGGCCGATCTCTGTCGGGAGTCGCCGGAAAGCTGCGCCGGCTCGGGAGGTGGGAGGGACTGAGCTGGCTATGCTCCCAGGGCGCTCGGACCCAGCCAAACTTCCTCCCTGCGCGGAGCGTCTCTGGCTCCCAGCGTTTGGGGCTTTCCCACGTCTCGCCACGGCAGTTTGGGCCGCCCTACCGCATCTCCCCCGGCAGCTCAGAGAAGTACATTCAGTTTGAACTTCCCAGCCGAGGTCCCGGCTTTCACACTCGCCCTGTTACATTGTTCTTGATATTTTTCATAAGATAATTTTATTTTAAAATAGATAAACTACAAAATAATTTCTGAAACTTTAATGAAATTGTTAATCAGGCTACAGTATAACTAAATCCTTTTAACAATCTGAGTTTTGAAGTTTTTCCCACTCTATAGTCAGATGTTAAATTTTGAAATTTTATTTCAGTTTATTGGGTAGTAAATGGGTGGTACATAGAGCTTACACCCCCTTCCCCTTCCTGCCCTCCACTCTTGCCCATCACTTGAGCCCCCTCCTTTTCTTTAACATGCTTGTAGAATGTAATATTCCCATTATGGGTGTGATGTTCATACATATGCATAACAAATCCCAATTCTCTTTTCTCACCCCGTACCCCTTCCCCCATCTCTTGATCTCCTAGAAAAATGGATGTGCCTTGAGACTGTAAAGTTTGGTGAAATAAATCAGACATACAGTCTAAATATCACAAAATTTCTCTTACATCAGATTCCCAGATTTAAAATAAAGAGTAAAATAAATGGTAGACAATACAAAGTAGGGAGGCAGACCATCCTCAGAGGGTGAGGGGATGGGATATGCTGTTATACTCTTCAGAAAAACTTACATTTAATATTAATTTGGACATAAATATAATATTTATGCAAATGTACTTCACATGGTCACAAGTAAATACCATGTTGCATATTTCTAATCTGACTTCTATCTTCTTACTCAGCCATGGTGGCTCTTAACTGCAGATAACATAGAATTAAATATTCTTTAGCCAGAATTAATGGTGAATTCTACTGGCTTTGAGAGATTTATACATGTTGTATATGAACTCTAGAGCTTTTGTATAGCATAGCTTTTTTTCTCTTTTTGAAGCCAGGGCCTCAGTATGCAGTTCAGGCTGGCCTTGAGCTCACTTTCTAGCCCAGGATGATCTTGTTCTAATTGCCTCAGCATTCCAAGTGCTGGGATTACAGGCATGCGCCACCAGGCCTCTCTTTTTTATAGCTTTTATTCAAAATTAATGTTTTGCTCAAAATTATCCCCTAGGAATTCCTAAACTTGGTTATATGTAACATTTATTAAAGCTTTATTATGTTAGCAACCAATCTTATGGTTGTTTGGATATAGTGTTTTTCACTTACAAGTGCACGGTATCCTAGTATGATTTAGGAAGATAATCTCAAAAAGTTTTGGAGAAAATTACTGGCCTTAATTTCCTATTAATAAATTATAATCTGAGTCCTCCAATCTGTAGCATCACTCTTTGATAACATTATTTAAAATTCTCTAAAATAAGATACTAAGATTTTTCAGCTTTAACTTAATATTAAGTTTTGCTTTAAAAACTTTTTAGATGTTGATGCTAGAATATGAACTCATTTATCCAATGTAGATTGTATATGATTCTCTAGGTATCTAATTGACATACATTTATTACAACACTAGTCTCCTTCCTGATGTAATACTTGGAATCCCGTGGGTAGCACTAATACATGTTGCACAGGTCTGTGGAAGTTTAGCATCCAAAGTCAGTGACCACGTTTCCTGGAGATTCACTGCAGATACCTGTCCTATGCATAGAAAGTGCTTTCATATCATCAAGTTCTTGTGCATCCTGTCCAAGTTTAGAGAGTTACAATCCTTAGCAGCACAGATTTCTTGCAATTATAGTGATGTAACTGGGTTTTATTATTCATTCTCCTGTAAGATATGCCACTTATTTAATCACCGCAGAACTTGAAACTGGCTCTGAAATTGAAAATAATTTTGCATCCTCAAGTTTAAGAGCTACGACCAGATACCACAGGGAAATTGTAGCACTGCGGATTTGGAAGGAAGTCCCCACACATCTTTCCAGACTTTCATTCTGGTTCCCTGGGTGTGGTTTTAGTGAAAAAAATGGGCTTAACATTAGAAATTGGTTCAAGTGCAATAGGAAAAAGAGTTGTCTGAACACAATAGTGATGAGGAAAAGTGAATGGGTGAACAAGAATATATCCAGTATCATCAAAGAACATGTGAAATGAGTATCCAATTTTATTGTGAACATATAACTTTGTAACAATTCTCATACTCCTACAAAAGAACTGCGTAAATTCTCATACAGTAGTCATTCAAAACAGATATAAAAATAGCTTTCAATGTGCTTAATTACTCCATGATAACTAACCCCAGTTTAATTTGTTTATCGCTAGGGTCAATACCAGCAGCACGGTGAATCTGACTGGGACATGGTGATTTATACCATGACTAAGCTATTTTTCCATGTAGAGTTTCTGACAGAGTTGGCCACAGGGTCAGAACAGAATCTCCAGTCTAGATGTGAGCTACAACACTAAATAGGAAACCATGGAGAGATGTCTAATCACGTGCAGATTACAGATTATGATGGTCGCTAACAGGAAAGCATGTTTCAAGACGATCTGTTCAATACTGATATATTTACACCCCAATCGGATTTACCACAGGTTTGGGGGATCACAAGCTCTATTCTTGGGCAGGTAAGTGGATCTTAAAATACTAGGACAAGGTTAATGAAGCAGAGCTTTAGAATAATGATGTTACTCCACTAAAACGTCACTGAAAATCAAACATTTCCGATTTTATGGAATTTTACTGTACTGACCTTAACAAAACATATAATCAACCTGACAAATTTGTTATACCTTTATTGGTATATGAATAAGATCTATTTCATGATCAGTCAGAGCGATTCTGTTCCTCCTCCTTCATTCTAGGCAAAGAATTGCTTCTCTGGAATTATTTCTACTACATTTCACTTGAAGGTTCTATCTATATCTAGCATAATTTTTAAGATTTTGTCACTCTTATTAAAATAACAAAATTCTAATAATTTTGTGTCACATTTTCTTAAGAAGCTCTAGGATAGCTAAAGTCATATAGCAGAAGGAAAACAGAGAAGTCTGAGACATCCTGATGCATCTGAGGAGCTTAGCTTATAGACCTGACATGGTCTTTGACCAGAGTAACAGGTAAGATTAGTGAGTTAGGAGGACATAGTACGTGACAGAAGTGTAAAAATTTGGTTTAAAAAAATCTTCATTTTTATATGCAGTCCAAGTAAGGGGCTTACATGACTTTTTCCAGGAAGCTGTTGTTCATAAATGCATAGATGCTCAGTTTATTTACAATAATCAATGTAAAACTCAGATGTACCTTTCTAAGACACTCCCCAAAATAGGCTCTTCCTGTAATAGTATCTACTTATCAATTTCTAGGTTATTAATATATTTCAAAAAGAGTTGGACCTATCTTCCTGCCTTCATTTTCCTTAAAGCTCTGTCCATACTATTAGGGGAAGAAATAGATCTTTGAGAAGCTACTCTAATAATTTTTCTTTCAGGTCATGCTTAAATTCAGTCAATGTCTTCTTAAGACATGGCACTAGGATACCATTCTTTATGGTAAAACTTTTTATGTAAATCTTTATTTCAAAAATGTCAAGATATACCCCAAGAGTCACCAGAATGTGAGTCATGCAATAAGAAGTAGCAAATTCATCTGGTACTCTAAGTGACTACTTTGAAGATAATGATACACACTGTATATGTTATTGTTATTTTCTTATTATCTCTTAATAAAGTATTGTTTTTGTGAAACAAAAGATAATATCAAAATCTATTCAAAGAAAAAAAAAACATTCTCTTGGCCCGCCTCAAAACACTTAGCAGTTTCTGACCTCTCTCTCCAATCACTTGGCAATTTGGAATTAGTCTTGATCAAATCACATATATGTCAATATTAACAAAATCCATGACACTTTAAAATATTGTGCTAAAAAATACTATGAATCCAATAAGACCAACAGTTTAGCATGTTCTACTCTTTAAATACTCCAGTATCTTATTATGCCTACAGACCATACATTGATGTTTTGTTCTTCCCAAAAAGCAATTATCTGTAATTTTAAGGCCACCATGTCATACTCAAATTTAGACATTGATATATAAGTAATATAGTTTTTTCCTAAAAACATTTATGTTGACATTCACAATTCATAAAGTAGTGTTAATGCTGCAATGTGAATTAGCAGATAGCTCTAATGTACTGCAGCTCATTTTCACAAAACTCCTTTTACAAATTAACTGATGTCATATAGAAGGTTAAATTAACCCTCCTTTTCTGTATGCTATTAATTGTTATTATTCTCTCAGGGCATGTGGAAAGCAAGCACCATGAAGAGTAAGCTTACTGGTTGACTATTTACAAATAAAGTACATGAGATATCTTTGTCAGTTGTTTATATATACCCAGAGTCTTAGATAGAGCTTACATTATCACTAGGTATGAAATCTTCTATCTTCAAAGAAAGTCAAATTGTGCCTCAATACTTGTCATTATATGAGAATAATTATTTTACACTTTCCTGTTCTTCCTCTAAATCACTTCTGTGAAAATAATTAGGTCCCACAGTGAAACTCATCTTCACCTATAAACTGCTTTGTTATACTTTAGGGTGATCTCATTTATTCAGATTTATTGCTGCACACAAATTTCTATGAATAACCAGCTCTTTGGGAGACCAACAAAGTTAATATTTGTCTATAGGATTTAATAAGAAATACATAGGTCTTCTCTCATTGTGTCACGAAATAAGGATACTTCTAATTTGTAGCCATGTTCTAAGTCATCTAGATACTTAAAACAAAGTTTCTTTGCCACTTAGGAAGTTGACACATTTGTAGAGTAATCATGTTGTAAATATACCATATACATTTTGGCATATTCAATAGAATACTTTCAGTAACTATTTATTGCACAACCTGCCTGCAAAAATCACTGATAAATATCAGGTAACTAGAAAGAAATAAGATATAAAACAAAAATACCAATAACGGGCAATAGACTCGAAGCAATTAAAGAAAACTTTACAAACTACAAAGCATCTCAGAAACTGATGACTTCCTTAATGAATTTTCTCAAAACTTTGGGGATAAGCCAATGCCAATACTTCTTAAAGTCTTTCACAAAACTGGAAAGGAAGAAATACTGTCAAATTCATTTCTTAAAGTTACTATTAAGCTAATTCCAAAAGCAGACTAGCACTAAACAGAAACAATAAAAAATAATATAAACCAGTATCCATGATGAACATAGACACAAATACTATCACAAAGATGCTTGTAAACAAAATACAAAAATCAGTACAAAGAACCTATGTGAGGATCATGGCAGTTTCACCCCACTGATGTAAGTGTGGTCCAACACATGTAAACGAATTAATATAACTCACTACATAAACTAAAGTAAGGATAAAAATCACCACAGTATATGTAGAAAAAGATGATGACTGTCAGGCCCCTGATCTAGTCAACTCCCAAAAGCCACCCTTGAGTGCCTCAGACTTTGGGGGCACATTTAGATATAAACCACTACAATGATGGAAACCGGACTTGACCCTAGGAAGATCATATTCTAGAATATATCACATAATATTTCAGGAATAAAGAAACATATATAAAACAAAACTAACAAAGTAAGGTTTTACAAGTCAATTATCTGTTCTTTTTAAATTGTTTATTTTGAAAATTAAAGAAACTAACAAAACAACAATGAAGGCAAAATCAAAGCAACAAAAAAAAAAAACAAGAATGATAAATGACCTCAAAACAAAATGATAGGAAATAATAATGGTTACTACATTACATATTATTCTCGTAGATGAAGTTGCTCAGTCCTCCAGACGTAAGAATGTAAGATTAATCAAATAATCGAAGATAGTAACAAGTAATAAAAAAAATTGGAAATGATGCAGAGCTTTATCATACAAGATGATAGGAGTTCAACAATGCAATCAGGCATTCTGATTGTCAGATTCAAGTGTGCAAAACTGGTCAAGAAAGAATAAAATTTTAAACAGTGACTGTTCCTTTCAAAAACCCACAGCAATACACCTATCCCAAGTATCTTTGTATGTACATCTAAATTCTGTCTTTCATTTTGAAGAGAAAAGAAAAAAAAAAACAAAATAACAAAAACAAATACATGAAAAACCAGCATAGAGAACAATAAAAATGATACAGTTCTGCAAAATGTTGTTTTTCATGTATATTTTTATGCAGTAGAATGAGACTTTTAAAATGATGTTTTCATAAATAACTCAAAATTTAAAATATTTTTTTAGAGTTGTCCAAGTGTATATGACATATATTGAGGTCTTATTGAACTAGCTTTGTGTATTTTGCTCTTATTTTATTTACTCAATTGATTGCTTATAAATATTAACCAATAATATTCATATTTAAGTGACTCCATTAAACATAAGCTAATAGCAATTTCCTGTTCAACTGTAGAACTGTCATTGAAACAGAGCTTCTGATGGTGAAGTGTATTTCACATTTTACTTATATATGTGCATATAAATTCCTTGAATATAATTGGTATGTATGCCATCAATCTTTTTTGACATCCATTATATGGTACTTCTGTCCCTAAGCTAAATACAAGTTAATTTAGAAAAAGAGATTTTTTTGAAAACAGAAAATGTATCTTTGCTATGCATTTTAGAATAGAAAATGAACACATTTCACACTTTTGTCACATATGATAAAACACTTTTGACACTGTAGCTTGCAAGCATTCTACAAAAGACTGAATTCCATGCTTCTGAAACAAAACAAATCACATTGCAAAATATGATCGTAATTCATAAGCACAGTGATTTTCTGCAGCAGTGGTGGATTCAATTCAGACAAACATCATCAACACACTACTGCAAATTGAATAACGTCTTACAATGAAAAGACCTTGAGTTGTTGATTCATAAACACATAAAAATAACGCCAAAAATGATAGTATTTTTGTCCACAAGGATCAAAATTAAATACAGTGTATTTATGCTTGGGCAATATTTGGATTTATAAGCATGCACATTTTGTTCACTGCTATGGTTTGGAGGAGTGCCCTCCCCCAAGTGTCCATGCTATAAAGATTGGCCCCAAGGGTGCTTCTGTGGGCAGGTATGGAACTCTGTAAAGGTGGGGCTCAATGAGTTGTGCCCTCAAAGAGGAATGGACTGCCCAGTCATTTCTTTTTCTTTTTGCTTCCTAACTAGTGAAGTGGAAGATTTTGCTGCACCATCTTCTCCCATCCATGAAGTGATTCCTTTCCACAAGTGCGATGTGATATAGCCATGGATCAAGACCCGAAACATCTAAATCTGTGAGCCAAAATACGTACTTTCTCCTCACAAGCCAATTATTTCAGGTGTTTTGGTAAAGCAACGTAAAGGTGAGTAATGTAATGATTCAATTTAAATTGGTAAGATTTTATTCTGTCCCTCAAGAAAGTAGGGTTATGAAACAAGTACTGGTTGTTATGGTTTGTGTCTAGATGTTTCCCCAAAGCCTCACGTGGGGTTCTAGAGATATTTTTTAAGAAAAAAACCAAAATAACAATTAGAGTTTTTGAATTATTCATGGTCCAGTGCTGGGATTATCTATGGTCCAAAGGTAAGATTATCGATGTGAGTGCTACACTTGCCCTGGGGTGGGTAGTTTGCATACAATGTAAAGGAAGGAAGAGGCTGCTCTCTGCTCCTTCCTTTCCTCTGGCTGCTTTTGCTACCTTGTTACCATGAACTGTTGCACCTGCCATGTGCCACTCTGTCTTGGAGCCAGCTGAATATGGACTGCAACCTCCACAAACTGTGAGCTAAATAAACCTTTCCTTCCTTAATTCTTGGTGTCAGGTAATTTATTTTAGCAATGAGAGAAAAGTAACCAAGACAGTGGCCCCATTGTATTGTAATCTAATTTAATTATATAATTTGTCTTCCTCTGAGGATAGTGTCCAATGATGAAGGGTGCAAAAGCACAGAAGCCCAGCGTAAAAGGCCCAATAATTATTTATTATCTGACTTCTTCCTCATGGGGCCTAATTCCAAAAGCGTTGGCCACATTTTCTCATTCTTTGCTTTATGTATTTATTTTCTCCCTATCTCCCCTCCCTCCAGCTCTTTCCCTTTCCCCATTTCCAAAAGCTTTATTTCCACTTCTTTCCTTTAATTCTTTTTCCTTAAACCCCTTTTGTCTTATGTCCTCCCTCTCCCAACAATTAAAAAACATAAAACATAAAAAAACATACAATTATTTATTTATTTATTTTTATTTGTTTTAGGGGTGTTGAGACAGGGTCTCATTATGTGGTTCAGACTGGCCTTGTACTCAGTGTGTAGTCCAAGCTTGTCTCAGACTCCAAGCAATCCTCCCACTTCAGCATACTCTGTACTAGAATCAAAGGTGTGAACCATGACGTCCAGCTAAAAATACAATATTTAAAAGTGTGTGTGCAAAAAAAAAAAAATCTTTAGTGTAGGAACCTGGAGATGAGAATATAGATCGGGAGGTATGAAGGGAGACTGCTCAAGGATAGAAAGCAATCGGGATGAAGGGAAGGAGAGGAGGAAGAGGTGGATAACTGTGTAGGTAACTGTATGTGCGGGATGGATGACATGGCTGCACTATTGTCTCATGTCATTTTGATGTGGGGAACAATCCATGATTAGTTGTTTGATCAGTCTTGTATGTCTATTTGTATTGTCCTGAGTATACACTTTGAAACTACCAACGTGTAATACAACAACCATTGTTGACCCCCTGTCACCTTATCTGTAGTTCGGTTTTTGTACTGTTCTTGCACTACTGTGTGTATGTTTGTTAGTGTTTTTGTTCTTTTACTTTTAAAATTAAAAAAAAGTGTGTGTGCATGCATGTGTGTGTGTGCGTGTGTGTGTGAGAGAGAGAGATTTGTTTTACTTCTCATTATTCTCAAGGTGAATCAATTTACCTAAAAATGTTTCAAGTTTTTTCTTCTTTATCACAGTGCAGTACTCCATTGTATACAAAAACCACATTTTCTTTATGCATTCATCTATCAATGGGCATATGGGGTGTTTTCAAGATTTACCTATTATAAATGATGCTGCTATAAGGAAGAGTATGCATGTATCACTGTGATATAATGTTGCTATGTCCTACAAGGGGAATGGCTGGGTTAAATGGAAACTCCAGTTCTACTTTTTTGAGGAATTTCCATACTGATTTCCCTGGTAGTTGTACCAATTTAGACTCCTAACAGTGGTCCCTGCAGTCACATAAGCATTCGTTATTGGTTGATATCTTGATGGTATCCACTTTTTTGGAGTGAGATAGCATCTCAATGTTGTTTTAATTTGCATTTCTCAAATGGCCAATAATTCTGAACATTTTTCTTTGTATTTATTGGCTGTTTCTACTTCTTCACCTGGTAAGTGACTATTAATTTTTTGGGGAATGTAAATTTTCTGAATTATCTCTCTCCACTTGCTGAGTGTGTATGTTGCAAGAAGAGTATGAACTGCAAGTTTACCTGCCGTAATTCAAAGGTTCCATACATTTATTTGTTATCATTAAATTAGCTATTTAAAATGTAGTGTCAACAGTCTAATTCTAATTTTCACTTACTGTCTTTAATTTTTCAGATATTTTCAGTATACTATACTACAGGATTCTGTTTGCATCCTTTACTATAAGTGTTTAAGTTTTCCATCATTAAGAGGCTATATTCAGTCATACTGCATAGTTCTTGTGCAAATTGCATATTATATTCCTAATATGACTTAATGATCACAGTATTCTTCCTCTATATTACTTCTTCCAGTGCAATATTCTTTCCTCTATATTGGCGCCTCAGATCAGCTAGTTATATGTGAGCCCATTATATCAATATATACATTTCTAAGTGTAATGAAAGGAAGTAATATCTTTAATTCAAACATCTTGCCTAGCTATAAGGACTTTTTCCTTGACTGACACAGTATATTCATCATAGAATACAAAAAAATCAAACAAATAGAAAACAAAAAACCAAGAAAAAGCCCACTTTAGTGAGAAAATAAATAAATCATAACATTTTTATTGAATAAAATGTATCAGGCTCATTTTATTGTGTTGAGTTTTAACAAACTAATAGCGTCAATCCAACAAAGAAAAATCAAGTTTAGCCCTCTGAAAGCTTTGGGAAGTTTAAGGTCAATTCTCCTGGAAAATTGTTTCAGTTGTCCTGAAAATCAGCAGACAAACAATATCAACTCAGAGCATAAAAGCCTGTGTTTGCTCAGGAAGAGAATTTTAATGTCAAGTAGATGCTACATTAATGCAATAGGAACAGATAGGACAGAAAATAAAAGCCATGAGTAGGGAAAAGAACTTCATCAGGTTCCAAAATGTTTGGAAAATAAATACCACTTTCTTTCAATTATTCTACTTGTCATGAAGCAATGTTTCCATGAAAGATAGTTGTATAAACTATATTAAAATAGATTTATGCATTTAAGTGCCTTTTTATGTGCAAGCATTTTACTAAGATTTGTTAATGAGAATTACAGTTAAGTTTTTAACAAACTAGACCCATCACCACCTGTTATGGTTGATACATTGTGTCAACTTGGGGAATCTAGATGTTTAGCTGAGCGACTCAGGAGGAAGCTGGGGTGCTTACTTTGTATACATCCTGAGCCTGTGGAAGAGGAGGGCATGGAGACTGTGAGAGCTACACCCCCCCTGGGTGGGGGTAGGCTGTTTACATTGTAGGGGAGAAAAGGAGGCTGCTTGCAGCCATTCCTCCCTTTTGCTCTGGTTGTTTTGCTGTGCTCTGCTGCCATGAACAGTTTTCCCTCTGCCATGTGTCACTGCCTCTGAGCCAGCCAAGTATGGACTGAAATCTCCACAAACTCTAAGCTAAAAAAACCTTTCCTTCCTTCATTTTGAACTTTGGGTATTTTGTCTCAGCAACGAGAGAAAATTAACCAAGACACCACCATGCCTCATTTGTATATAGTTATATATGCAGGCGAGTGTGTGTGTTTGTATATCTATGCATTGTATGTGTGCTAGTAAACCTTTTATAGCATGCTTAAAAATTTCTCTAGTAAGTTGTAAAAACAGTTTTGTTATATGAGTTGTACCATTAATATAAGTTTAGAAAAATTTATTCACTCCTCTAAAATCCTTTCACCATACATAATTATTCTCCTTTTACCTTCTTTTTCAGTCCTTGAAAACCATTAATTAGTGTTTTCCCAAGATATCTCTCTGCATTAGACACTTGTTATCGACAGTATCATGCAATTGTGGCTGGTAGGAGGCAGTGGTGCACGTGGCAAGCTTGGAAACAGGTACTGGGAAGAACAGACACTCAGAAACAGGGAAGGGGACTCGAATATGGGAAGGGAACTGATGGAGCACTGCTTACTCCTAAAGCACAGCAAACGCATCATCTTGGACGAGGACCAAGGACCTCAAATGGAGGAGCTGGACACCAATCCAGTGGGGTGGGAAGCCTACTCCTTGGGGGAGCGAGAGCCTGTCAAGGTGGATATTCACACATGAGGACACTGAATAAGCTCAAAGCCAGGGAAGCACTCAGAGAACACTGAGTTAGGATTGGTGGGGTGTGGAGCCAGCTAAAATCAAGGGTAGTTTCCTTGTTACCTGGAACTATACACAGAGGAACTCGGAGTATTGCAGGGTGACTGGTGCTTGTGACCTGTGTGGTCCCAGGGCGAAAAGACACCCAAGCAGTTCCAAGACCAGCACTTTCCCATATGCCCCTACACACCAGGGTGGGTGTGTCCTTGGGATAATCAGGCCACCACTCAGTCTTCTGACCCGTGTGGGATCCCTACCAGGCCCAGCCCAAAGCTGCTGAGTGCCACAAGCCTCAGGCACGACAGAGTTGGAGGCCTGGAGGATGACAGACCTTTTTGAAGTGTGGGGTGAGGTTGGCAAGTAGAAGAGGGCTGTGGGGCCCCAGGATGTGGTGCAATGGGGTCCTTGGCAGCCACATAGAAGGCAAACATTTAAGCAGCTGCCAGGATCATCATGGAGGAAAGAGTGCAGAGATCCAGAAGGGCCTTTTGGAAATCAGTGAGGAACTAAGTAGTTAAGCAGCTACACCGTGCCCTCTCTCCCCTTCTAAATGGAAGATGTCTGATCCTGAGGCAAAAACAAAAGCCTCTTGCTAGCTCTGCCCGAATGAGCAAAGCTGAAAGCAGCACACTACCAGCAAATGGGAGGAGAAAGTGTCTGTGGTCCAGTGGCACTCAAGTGGCCCTTTATGCATCGGCAGGGAAGAGAAAGATTGTAGGAGGAGAGTCCTGCACGGATTTGCATGTGCGGGCAGTGATCTGATGGGGGAGAGGGAAAGATTCCAGCTGTGACTTCGTTATCACTTCTCCAAACCCCAGCTAGTGTTGTGCCCACGAGATACTGTGGCCAAAGGGTCCTTGAGCGCCGACGCGGCGTCCTCGCTTCACATCCAGAAGCTGCAGAGCAGCACTGGCCCTGGGGGTGGGGGTGGGGGCGCCAGTGTTCAAGGGCTAGAAAAGGATGCTTCTTGGGTGTAGGGGCACCAACAGAGAACTGGAGAGGAGCAGTACAGGCAGCGAGGGTCACCCACAGTCATAAGTAAAGAAGGACAAGCAGCTGAGGAGATTGCCAGAGAGGGAAGTGCGTGAAAACTGAGGAAACCCACTTGCGAAATCAGCAGTGGGGCTGCACTTTCTCTCTGCACAGTGGAAGTTTTCCCATTACAGACAGTGGCACAAAACCTCCGGCTGGTCAAGACAACAAGAGCAAAATGGAAACTAAGCAGAATATTGATTGTCGAGGACAGGAGGGAGGCCACAGTGTATCTGGACCCACACCAAAAAGTTTCTCTATCTGTGAACATGGCGGGGAGAGTCTTCCAGTTCAATTCCTACTGCAGTTAAAGAGACTTAAGAGGACTCTATGCTTTTGTATATGTGTGTGGGATGTTCTTTATTCATCTCTTTTTATCTCATTTCATGTGTATATGAACTATTTATATACGTGAAAAGGCAAATAAGAGCTAAGTAATGTTTTAATTTAAATAGCATCTTCCATAGCCATGTCAGGTTAACCCACACCAAAAAAAAAAAAAAAGAAAGAAATTCTACAGAGGAATCAAACACAACCTTATTATCAGCAAATTAACTGGTTCTCATCTTCTCACAGCTTCCTCAGTCCACCATCATACTTCCCTCTCTCTTCAGCCCTTTTCCCTGCATATTTTCTCTGAAAACTTCCACCCACCAACCTCCTACTTTATACACAGAAAGTAGCAACAAAGCCTTACATTCTCTTCTTTCATTCATTTGTTACCTTTCTTACTGATCTTTCTTCTGATGTTTTCCCTTCCTCTTCTCTTCTTCTGTCCTTCCCTCATTCTCCACATCCTTACCTGCCACGCAGCAGAGCTATATCAGTCTTTCTGAACTACTGGGTAAAAAAAGTGAAATTGTTAAAACACGTTTTAAGCCGTAGGGCTGAGATACAGTTTGTTCCTAGAAAAGCTGATGTAACTGATAGTCCTCTCTCCTTGCCACACAGCAATCAGGACTGAGCCCATTCACCTGAAGAGGTTGAAGAGGCTCATTAATGCAAACACAGGACCAAAGCTATGATCACATTAAAGGGAGACATACTGTCACCACTAATGAAGTCACCACACTAGAGCCAGAGATTCTCTGACTGATCTTCAGCTCTCAGCACAAAAACAATCTGTAAAGAAGCCTCTAAAGTTCTTACTTCCCAAAACTTCTCATGAGAAGTGGATAAATTAAAAGATCAAGTGGATAAAATGTCTGAAGAGGTTTAACAAGAGACACATGAAATGGCCCCTCAGATGTTCAGAGAGCTCAAAGATGTAGTAAGCAGATAAATGATCAATAAGCTTAAAGGAGACCAAAACAAAGCTTAGTAAATAACTCAGTACAGATAGGAAGACAATTTTAGTAAAGAATTAGAGGTTGTGAAAAGAAATAAAATGGAAATCTAATGTGCAAAAATTCTATTGAATGTGTACACAGCAGAAATAACCGATAGGAGGAGACAATATCAGAACTATAAGACAAGTTTTACGCAGTAGATCATGTACTCAGTGATTTTTTAACAATATTCAGGTCATTGATATCTGATATTCTCAATCCTCCTCTTTCCTACCCTTGAATGTACTATATTAGAGTATTTCTCCCAATCATTCATCATTTCTGTCCCTGCATTCTAATGAATAGAGGAATAAAATATTCACCATTTTATTACATATTTATAATGATATATTTTCTATTTGAAAAGACTTGTCTTTTTATTTTATGAAAAAATCAAAACATCATAATCAATAAAGGAGAGAAAACTATAGTTATGCTATGTTTGTTATTTTCAAACTAGATACTTGGACAACAAGACATATTTTATTAGTAGTTTATCTTACTTCATTGAAAATAAATTTTTGTCCTATTATCTGTTTATTTTTTCTTCTTGTGACAATCTCTTTGGTGTATGTCTTGGACTCAGTGATTTTTTTGAAAACAAGAAACCAAGAAGGCTGTACATAATATCTGGTAGACTTTCTGGAGATGAGAAAGTGATGTAGACAGGAAGGAAAATTGAAGATAGAAATGTGCAGGTGGAGTAAAATGATTGAAATGAAATGTTATGAACCAATTGCCCAAGGCAAATGTAATTCCTATATATCAGATATCTGTAAACATTGGTTAATATTAAAAGTTACCAGAATCATACCATCTGTGGTATTTTGCAGCTTTCTCTTTTATTCAGCAACATGCTTGCAAAATTCACTTACATCAAAATTTATTTTCTTTTTCTTTTTCAGTTGTGGTTTTGTACAGGTATTTAACCTTTTCTTCTTCCACCTGCTGATTGCCACCGTACTTCTTGTCTGTTTGAGATAATGCCATTCCTATGAGCATCCATGTTTAAGGTTGTGCTTTCACATACTTTGTGTGTTTTTTAATATATACTTGAAATGGAATTGCTGGGTCTGTGCTAACTGCATGTTGGGCTGCACCAAGCTGTTTTCATTGACTGCACTATTTTACTTCACATCCTATATTTCTGTTTTACCACCTTTTCTTCAACATTTATTAATTTCTGTTTGTCTTCATTACAGCCACTCAATTTGTGTAAAGAAATGTCTTAATTTGGTTTTGCTCTTAATTTCTGTGATGATTACTGATGTTAAACACATTTGTATTTATTGGCCAATTGTAAATGTTGTTTTACCAAGAGTCAATTCTTTTGATTTTTTTCCCACAGCTTCATAGAATTGTTTCTGAATTTTATGAATTCTTCATATACTTTTTCAGTTGTATTATTTTCAAACATTTTTTCTCACTCTGTGGTTTGATGTTTCTCTTTGTTAACTGATTCCTTTGAAGCAAGAGCTTTGAAAGCCAGGAGACTTCAAGGCACCTACTATGTCAATTGTTTCTTGGTGTCATATCTAATAAACTCTCATCCTTACCTACAAACATGAAGATTTACTCATATGCACTCTTGTAGGGATTTGAGTTTTAGCTCTCATACATTCTATGAACCCTTTTTTTTTTTTTTTTTTTTTTTGGCGGTACTGGGGATCGAACTCAGGACCCCGCACTTGCTAGGCAGGCGCTTATTCCACTGAGCTATATCCCCAGCCCCCTATGAACCCTTTTGAGTTAGATTTTGCTTTTAGCCTGAGGAAGCATACAAACTTACTCTTTTTCCATCTAGGTATCCATTTGTCCCAGTAACATTTGTGTTCTTATGTTAAAAACTATTTTTCCATTGAACTGTCTTGTTATTTTGCTATGATGCCCAAATATCATTGCCATTCATGGTGATCTTTATTAAATTATGCTAATAAAGTAATTAATCTTTTGAAACGAGGCTTGACCACACAGGAAAGGCCAAGCAAATGAGGACGGGCTGGCTGCACTGTAGAGCATGACATGGAGTAAAGGACTTAGAGAAGTTGCCTCTTCATGCTCTTGGTTGTTACTTTTGCTGTGCAGCTCTTTAATTTGATATGAGCCCACTTCTAGATGCTCAGCAATATCTCTTGGGCCATTAGGGTCCTGTTCAGAAAGTCCTTGTCTATGCCTAAGACTAAAAGTAGAAATTTCACTTCAACCAGCTGTGCCCTTTCTCAGTGCTTCCCTAAAAGAATTAAAGGCATCATATGACAAGGACACATGGTTACACATGTTCATGGCAGCAAAATTAGTAGTAACTAGATCTTGAAAACAGTGTATATGATGTCCATCAACAGACGAATGGACAAAAAAATGTGGCACTTATGTACAGTGAAACACTGCTCTGCCATGACAGGAGTGGACTTGAAGCATTCATAGGCAAGTGGATGCAACTCGCATCCATAGTGTTAGGTGAAATAAGTTACACGTAAAAGTTTAAATATTGCATGGTTTCTCTTTTATGAAAATCTCTCTCAGGCCATCACTTTCTTGCATTTCTCTCTCAGAAACACAGAAATGATGTATGAGAAATAGAAGTTAAAATAATTTCCCAAATTACCTATTCGTCTCAAAAATATTTTAATATAAATATTAGTCTGTTCCAGTTATACTATTTGTTTTAGTTCGTGGATGAGATAGTTATGAGCTTTTACCTGTTTGTTTCTTCTTTGCAAGAGACTCTTTCTTGTCTATGCCTTCTGCTCTGAATATAACATTTGGCCATTCTTTAGATATTATGGTATGCAGCGCCTGAACGATTGTTAGTCACTAATTTTACTGTGAATTTTTGTTTTATTTTTCATAGAGGGCTGCTTTGTTTTTATATTTTTCTTTATTAATATCTAATTAAACTCTATTAATCTATTTATTAATATCTATATTACATTAAAATAAGTAATAAAGTTGTTCCTTACATTTGGGGGATTTTTTTTCTAGTATACTCCAGAATGATCTTTTCACTATTTGTCTGTCTTTCTGAGACTACTGTGTACATGTGTTGTCAAACTGCTAATTTTGCTCTATTTGTTTTTCTTGGTGGGAAAAAAAAGGTCAGTTTCCTTTACGTCAACTTTCTGAACTCTGCTTTCTGGCAGCTCGGAGGGAAACACAGTGTAGGGTTTTTCCTGTCGCTGAAGGTTTCAGCGCTTAAATTGCTCTGTAGCGCTTCCTACTGCTCCCAATTGCTTTATTTTTACTTTCTATACGGAGCTGATTCTTATACATTTTGAGGGTTCTTTACTCATAATTTCCCTTACTTTTTCTAAAATGTGCAAGCCTTATATAAAGTTGTGGCTCACAAGTTCAACATTGGGTCTTCCTCAGTTTCTGTGCGCTTTTTGGTGTGGGTATGTGTGTGTGTTTCATTTGTTATTGCTGTTGTTCCATCTCTCTGTAAAAAGCCAGCACTTCCTTGCATTTCTCATCAACTGTAGTTGAAAGCTGATGTTTTAAATAATATAATAATCTAAGTATGAAAATCTATTTCCTAATCTCAATAAGTACTGTCAAGGCTATGCTTATAGAGATTTTCATGGAATGGTATTATAAGCTAGACATTCTTTGTTTTATGCACTGATGTCCAAAAGAATAAATGTCATGTAATCGTTGGACAAAGCCTTCCTTCAAGTCTTGAAAAAACAAGTCTCATGTTCTTTGTAAGTAGCCTTGTGTGCATGCTAAAAATGATTTCAATGTTTTGGCACTTGTGTATCTTCCCTAGTCTTAACTTTTTACTTACATAGAAGAGTGAAGCTAACCAAATATTTTAAATTAGAATAATACAGGTTCTTCATAGACTTTTAGATCTCAAGGTCTGTGTTGCAACTTTTCAACACTATTTTGCTGATTTCTTTTTTTTTACTTTGAGGTAAACTCTTAGTTATTCAAACTATCATCACATTCTTAGGTTTCTCTGATGGTAAAAAACCACTGAATTCTTGCAACTTTGAGTCAGGTCAAATAAAAATAAGCTCCTAAAAAGAAACTTTTCCTGAAAGCAGTCATACTGATCAAATATGGGCATCCCTCTGGTAAAAGTGCTTCTGGGAGCACTTCAGATCTGCTCTGCATAACATTTGTCCCTGACCAAGTCGTCACTAGGCTGTTGGTTTTCGCACCTGCTGTTGTATTGGTTTTCAAAGGTACTGTGAGCTAAAAAGAATTGGATGCGAACACACAAATTTAAAAGCTACAAAGATTACTATGCTTTTTGTTTTGCTTTGTGTTGCTTGTTGATGTTTTGTGAATACATGCCCTCCAGATTTCTGTAACTTTGGTTAATTATGAAATATAAAATGTTTACTTTTTGCATGTGTTGTCCATTGGTTAAATTTAAGACTGGATTTCACGGTACTCTTATTCCAGTATCCCAATACTGCTTTATACTCTAAATAAAGTTTTTTTCACTTTTGAACATTTAAAAAGAGTATATGGATAGCTACTACCAAAAATGTCTTAGAAAGTAGCACATCCTTTCAGAAACTATAGTAGACTAAGGCTCAGCCCTTAAACTTGTGCTTCCACATAGATGACATTCTCTCTTGATAATGATAAAACTAGAGGTTAGGGTTTTACATATATGTTAAAGAAATTGCAGAGCCAATGATCTGGATATTTTGTTCTAAGTTCTTTTTAATTTGGTCTTTTAAAATGAATGTTTTAAAGTTCAATCATCAATGTTATTGTAGTCATCAAAGGCAGATTATGCCCATCTGTGCTTCCCGAATTTAGGAAGTCTTTTCTGCATTGTTCAACATAGAAAAAGTGCTACAAATCCCAGGGATAGTTATCAGTATTATGAACTTACATCTTATATATTTTGACAGTTAATATCATATACAGAAGTTAGGCAATGCTACATCACTAAATTTTATATAATTTAAAATACTCTCCAATATTCAGAAAGGATGTACAATTTAATATTAGCAAAATAGGTGCATTTATATTAAATGCTTTACAGTAAGTATGGCTGATTTTAAATATATTTTCTAAATATTCATTTGCTTTTTTCCTTACAGAATTCGATCTGTTTCCAAAAGATATATTCTTTCAAGTGTATCTTGATTTTGTACATCAAAATGAGAGCTCCTTCTGATTGTGAGCATGTTGATACACTTAGCTTTAGGCTAACACACACACAAAAAATGTAACTGTTTTTCAAGTGTTGCCTATTATATTCCTATTAAGTAGTCAGTTATGGAAAGGTCTTATTATTTTTCATTTGAGTGTCACTCTGTCTTTGATATTTATAAGGTATGCTTTACTGCACAGTGGCGTTTGCAGATTGTTTCCCTCCATCTACTTCACTATGAGCACAAAATTAATTATATATATATCAGCAGATGCCACCAACATGCAACTGAAAGTGTTGCAATAAATATAAACATGTCTACCAAACAGAATATTATTATGTGTTTGATGTTTCTTCTTCCTTCAGCAGATATACACATAATCACATATATATAAAGTTGACATGTTCACTTCATAATTCATTTATTTATTTTTTTGTCTCTTTGAGACAGGATCTCTCTATGCAGTGCACTCTGGCCTTGAGCTCACTTTGTAACCCAGGCTGGGTTTCAACTTGCAACAATCCTCCTGCCTCATCCTCCTGAGTGCTGGGATTACAGTGTGCGCCACCACTCCTGGCCAGCACAGTAATTTAAATGAGACAACATTTAAGCCTTTTGTTTATGCATTTTACTGTTGGAGTTAGCATTAACTGTGTGTATGGTCAGATAAATAGAGAAATTTTGTAAGTTGATAAAGCTCCTGATAAAATTTCAGAATAAAAGAAAATACAACAAATAATTTTAATATGTATGTTTTTTTAAATGAATGTTTCAATAACTGTATACTTATATGCACACCTATGATAAAAAGTGACCTCCTCATTCACGCCATCAGTCCACTAAAATAATATTTTCTTAGAATTGTACAAAAAATAGCCACTTTGGAAAGAAGGTTCTTCCTACCTGTAATTTTAAAATAATGATGCAGAGCTTCATTTCCAATGTTTTGTTTTTGTTTTTACTTGTTACTGTCTTTGATTGTTTGGTCAATCTTACATTCTTATGTGTGGTGGACTGAGCACCTTCATTGAAGATAACAGTATGCAATGTAGCAATTGTTGTTAATTCCTATCATTTTGTCTTGAGGTCATGTATCAATTTTTGTTGGTTCTGTGTTGTTTTGAGTTTGTCTTCATTGTTGTTTTGTTTTTTTGTAATGTTTAAAATTTAAAAAATACTTTAGTTGAGGATATAGCTCAGCAGCACAGTGCCTACCTGGGAAGTACAAGGTCATGAGTTGGATTCTTGGTATCAAAAAAATGAAAATAACAACTACAACAAAAAAATCTTCATTAGTAGTGTTAGCTCTCAAATATATGAGCTATATATTTGGCTATGGTCATATTTTGAAATAAAATATTTTAAAATAACATGAATATGTAGCACATAGTCCTTCAAAGATATGCAGCCATCTGTAAAACCTGCACCATATCTCAAAATTTATTCCAGTATTTTACAATGTAATTGTTTCTTTTAAAATAACTCAACATATACAAATATAAAAACACATAGGGTGAAACATTTTAATTTTTTTGCCTTTAATTCATAAAAATTATTTATGGTTATTTACTGATAGTCTTAACTTTGGTTGAGTACATAGATAATTTTTTATATCTAGATACATTTCAGTGAGAAGAGGTGATCTTAAAAGTCACACTAGAAAAACAGTGAAAGGAAGGAGTAGCATCACTTTTCAAAACCCCAAACTGATACATTTCTAAACGCCCCTTTCCCTCCCCATGTCCCTATATGATTATATTAGACAACGCTTTGTTCCAAACACTAGAAGGATGTTTTTGTGTGCATTGGATTTCAGAACTTTCTCTATTTATAGCTACTTTCTCTGATTACTTACCTGCTCCTCATTTCTTAACAATTCACCACGGAAGTTTGGCTTCCTTTCCTAAAGCATATTTTCACTCATACCTCACATAAATTGCTTTTAAAAATGTACAACAAAATACTTAACTACTTTGCTCAAATACTGTATCTTCCTTTCACGTTACAATGCATACTGCAGTTAATTGCCGGACCTGTAAGACTCTGAAAGAAATTCCCCTTGTGCCACGTCTGACCACATTTCCTGTCATTGTTTTCCCACTCCTTCGCAACCATGATGGCCTCACTTCTTGAACCTTTTCATCTTGGAACCCACTTCAGAGTCCACGGTGTTCTCCTACTTGTTCTTTCCTCCCCTGAAATAGTGTATCCTAGGTAACCTCCTGACTCGTTTTCTCATTTCATGCATTGCTTCCTAAGAGCCATCTGTGACCATCATCACAGTAGTTTTAACATGGTCCTTCTAGTTGGAATTTGTTTTTCTCACATTTTTATGAGCTCAAGTAGCATTGGTGTTAGATGGACTTCACATCTCCTACCACCATCGTGTACATGGCATACAATTTCTCTTCCTTTTCTTCCTCCACTTCTTTCCCTTTCTTCCCAGAGCTTATTGCAAAACATTCTTCAGTGACTGAATGTACTTGGAGAAAAAACTAGGATCGCTGTTATAAAGGATTGTTTTTGGTTTTCAATGCTAATATATTACTGCAAGGGTATTTGGCCATACTCACTGATTTGTCCATTCTTACAATACACATTGTGCTATTCTTGAGAAGATTCCTTTTTAGTCCACACATTTTGCCTCCTTTCAGAGCTTCTATTTCACCAAAAATTTTTGCTTCAGTCTTTTTTTTCTGCACTGAATAAATTCTGTCAGTATTAAAATACGTTCTAAAATTTTCCAAAGATTGGTAATTTTTCCATCTTCCTCATGAATTAAGAGTAGATTGTGAGATAAATGAATAAAAATATCAAAAATTATTTTATTCAGAAAAAAATATTTCTCCTTATATAGTGGATATATGGTTATTGTACTTTTGGAAGCTGGTGATGAACGTAAATAATATATTAATTAGTATTAAGATCTTAGGTCCTAGAGTGTAGGTAGTTTGGCTATATGATTTTAAACCATCATATATATTTACTTATTTTTAACTTACCATCCTTTAATATATGGCACATTCTGCCTCTAATGATTATAAAAAGTAAAGTATGACATAACATTAGCCCTCACTTTCATATGTGCTTTTTGACAGATTATTTAAATTATCTAGAGAGAATATATGCTAGTTCTACTTTGTAGAGTGATAAACCCACCAGGATCATTCCATAAGAAGTATAAGAAGAAAAAGATACACAGATCATTAAAAAACTAATAATTTTAGCGGCATTTTCAGGTAATAAAAGTTGTAAGAAAATGTACTTCTCTGCTGTATATGAGAGGTAAGTACAAAACTACGATATCTGGGATGTTTCTGACTGGTAGAATTCTACTTTTATGACATCATCATCTAGTCTTCTAAAACATAGACATTTCATAGAATATTTTTTATCCATCCTGAAGTATGACAGAAACAAAAGAGAAACTGCTTTTGATATTCTATTGTGACTTTTTTTCCCTTGATCTTGAATTTATAATGAAAGCTTTTTAAGTCTATGTATCATTTTTATAGTTGGAAAATTGTTATAGAAGAAAATTAAATAAAGTATAATAATCAAAATTTGTTGGTACGTAAAAATAGTGATTGTATTTCATATTGCCTTTCCCATTATACAATGTTATCATAATTTAATAGTACAGTCTAATAGATGAGAATCACTTTCTTACTAATATCTTTTTTCTATAGCTAACTCACATGGCTGTATTAATTTTTTAAAAAATAATTCACTTTTATTTTTCCTTTCTGAGAATCACTACATAGAAATGTTAACATGGATGCTTATTAGAGCATATATTTACACATATAAATAATAACACCAAAATTCTTACAAAAGAATGCAGGGATCTGGTAGACATGAGCAGATATTTGCTGTTGCTTCTTTTATTCACTAATGTTTGTGCTTGTCACATCTCTTAAGTGACACTAAAATAGCCAGTTTGATCTATTGGCTTTTTAAGTTAATACACAATACACTGAAAATACTTATTCATCACAATATTATCATACTGGCGTCACCATGTAAAGGCTTCACTATATATATTGTTTTTATGCGCTTAGCTGCAGGAAGATATAAATCAAGTTCAGAATATCAAACGTGATGATAATTAAATTCTATCATAAATACATGTAATGTATTCAGTAGTTTGTATGTATTTTAAAAATAAAGCACACTATAACTCAGAATTACAAACAATAAAGCTGTTATTCAAATCAGTTGAGTTATTTTTATAAAGTTGCAGCAGTGACAACAAATGCAACACCTTAGATGTAATCCTCTTGGGATAGAAATAACTTACAGACACAGCGTCATGAAATAATGAGAGGCTTAACAGATATTCTAGCCAAACATTTCTAAAGGAGAAAACCTTTTTTCATCTCTCTAATCCAAGCTATTACTTAAACCCTTGTAATAACATGTCCCAACGCTATTGCACCGATGGACATATTTTAAAATCTTAACACAATAACAAAATACAATTGCATGGCAAATTATTTAAAATAAAAAAATACAGAAGTTGTGAAATAAGAATCTGGTGCTTATAGGAGATAAATACAAGTATAATAAATGAAAGTCCTATAACTTTTGACAGTGGAAAAGATCTCAGAATCCCGAACCCAATGGGGATGATAAATTTGCATGAAACATAGTTTTATGGAGATGACAGAATGTCGGTTACAGCAGCCAATTTTAGCAAACCTTGAAAAATACTGTGAAATTCTGTGTTTACATTGAAAGTAACTGGCAAAGTGAACTCAGCAAAACTGCTTTAAAAAGCAATTTATTTTACTCTATTTAAGGTAACAATATCTACTATAATCTTTTTGGTAGAAATGATGTCTGAAACAGTGGGGTTAATATAGATGAGCCTCCAAAAAAGTCAGTGAAACTTTGAATTCTATGAAATAAAACATGAGACTCTGTTGTATGAATAGAATTGTATTTATTAACTAACATTCAAAGCTACATGCAACTAAACAAACTAAATGATATTATGTAATATATATAGATGTTTTAAGTTAACAAATGTTTTACTCCAAAATATCATTGTTTTGGAATAAAATTTGACCTGGTCTTAAATGCATGGCCAAAGATCACACATCAAACCGTGTTTGGTATTTCAAAATTATAAATTCAGTATTCTTGAGGTATTTAGCAACAATACAGCCTAAGAATTCACCGGGACTCTGAAACTTTATGAGAGTGCAGAACATTTGTACATGAGTGACAAGGTGACCACACTGGAAGAACAAGGCAAAGAAAACATTAATTTTAGCCATATTTTGCCTAAGGCTAAACTGTAGTTGTAGCAGATTATTGAAAAAAACATGATCATTTTGTAGATTAAATTATTAAATTCAAAATTCTTGCTTGCAATCACCTTATTTATTGACATGATGTGAATTTATAATGTGCAAAACTTAAGGGAAATATATTTTGAAAGTACTTTTTCAACTTTCCATGAGCTATTGATCTTTAAACTACAAATTTGTATGTGGAAATAGAAAATTTTCATATTTATTTTTACCTAAGATGCGCCATTATATCAATTGTCTCCCTCAACTATTAACTTTCCTTCTGTGAGCTGGGGTAATATTCTTAAAAGGAAGAAAAAGAAGTGGATTGAGTGGATCGAAGATATTTCTTTGTCTCTGTGCTATGACAGACACTTACATAATTGACCCAAATTTCACTTGCCATTAAATATAAAAGAAAAGTACATAGAGTACTTTTATGATTTCTATATCATGATTGAGAAAATTATGATTCAATTTATTAAATATTCAGGAATATTAAATAATTTAGTCAAGTCCACTTTTTTGATATGAGTTATTCATGCAAAACCATATTAACACTCACATTTTCTTCTTACATTTCATTCTTATATTATCATTTTCTTTTTTGTGTTTTTTTATTAAAGACATAGACTTTACAAAGTAAAGAAAATTTACTTTAAATAATTATTTTTCTTCAATACAATAAAATATTTTTTATAAAGCACTGTGTTTGCTTCTTTATCTTTACATTATTTCTCCTTGCACTCAATGAAAAGATGGTGTTAATGTTGTCTGGCTGAGGTTGTGTTAGAGCCTAGTGAAATTTGAGGCCCCTGTTCTGTTGCAGTTGGGAGGAATAAATGACCCTTTTCTTGATATATGGGGCCTTGGCTGACTTATTATTAGACAGAAAATATGTTGAAATGGAGAATCTAACCTTGTGATGATGCTTTGTGTACAGGTTTTCCTGGTGATCCTGCTCACCATGACCAACACCTCAAGCTAGGTTTCTCTCTGTCTCTCTCTGTCTCTCTCTCTCTCTGTGTATGTGTTCCTGTCCCTTTGTTTATCTCTTTTATACTAATTTTATTGCTATAATTCACATGCCATAAAACTCACTCATTGGCAATATCCAATGTGTACACAAAAATATATGTTTTGGTGCATATATGTTTAGCTCTCATATCATGTTGATGTTTCTATAATCAAAATACAGTCACAAGGTTTCCTTTATATTTCTTCCAAGAATTTATGAAATAATATTGCTTTTGCCAATTATCATTATGAAAATATTTATAACTTTTTCATCATCCTCAATCTGTACATCCATTCGTAGTCAGTTCTCCCAATTTTACTCTACCTGCCCTATGCAAAAACAAATATACTTAATTAAAAACAAATATACAAACACAATTAAGTGCATACTTAATTATGCACTTTTTACATAAACAGTATCAAATATTGTGGTGTTCTTTGTAACTGACTTCACGTCACATCATGCATATTGTAAAATACATCGGTATTTTTTAGTGGAATAATATTCTATATATATCATACATTTCCTTATTCACTCTGTTGATCATTTGTTTTAATTTTTGTCACTCTGATTTATACAAACATATTTTTGTATGAAAATTGGTTTTCTCAGAGGACATCAGAAATTTCTTATGGTAACTAAATGGAAACCTGTTTTGGTTACTTTTTTCTCATTGCTGAGACAAAATACCTGACACCCAGAATTAACGAAGGAAGGATTATTTAACTCACAGTTTGTGGAGGTTTCAGTCCATACTTACCTGGCTCCAAGGCAGGGTGGCACTTGGCAGAGGGGAATTGTTCATGGCAGAGGCAACAAGAACAAAAGGGTGGAGCAAGGCCAGCAGCCTCTTTCCCTCCCCTGCACTGTAGGCAGACGGTCTGCCCCAGGGCAGGTGTAGCCCTCACGCCCATAATTCCAACACTGGACCATGAATCAATCATAAATCTAGAAGCCTGCTCCATGACCTTATGAGGATTTTAGGGGGACATGAAGACACAAAACATAACATTCCACTCCTTTATGCAGAAGACATACTAGTCTATCTCTAAGAATTGCCAAAGTACTAAACAGTTTCAGCATTGCTGAGAATTCCAGGCCCCAAGTCTCCTCCAATATGTAACGCAAATTCTTAGCTCTGAATCCTGTACAAATGAAAACAAAGTTAAACACTTCCAATATTCAATGGCACAGGACAAACATTTCCATTCCAAAAGGTACAAACAGGAGGATATAAAGCATTGGGACCGAAGCAAGTCCAACATCCATCAGGGCAAACATTATTTCCTGTAATTCAACATCTGGAATCCGAAGCAATTTGTGGCACATTTTGAGCCCCAAAGGGCTTGTGTCGCTCCACCTCTATGCCACTTCTGGTGGTTACAGCCCCTATAGCTTCTCTCTTAGGCCTGCTTTATTCCCTCCTTGCAGCTTTCCTTAGATGATCCATGTTCCTGGCCTTTCCAAACTTCTGAGGTCTCCACTGAACCTCTGGCTTCTCACTCACAGATGTGCACACTGCGCTCTCTGTGGCACACTGCCTGGCCTCCCAGACCTTCTCAAATTGAGGTGGAAGCCATTTTAACAACAGAATTCTTACCTTCTGCATGCACCTAAAACCAGCTCCATGTGGATGATGCCAAGGTCTGCTGCCAGCTGGAGCAGTAACCAGGCTTTCCTCTCTCTTGGCCATAGGGGTCAAGTGCCTGGATCACTGAGCACTCTGAACCTAATTCACAGGAACAAACTCGCTATGCTGCTGCTATTCTGGAACTTGGTGTGGCCTTTGCTGCCATTTTGGAACATAGTGCTCTCTGGCTATCTTCCCAAGACACAGTCTTTCACCTCCGCAGTTTTGAGTCCGCAATGGGTGAAGACTTGCTGCTCCTAGAGATGCCTCCAGGCCACTGTTTACATTTTCCTCTTGCTTTTCAGCAGTCGAAATCTCCTCAGCTCTATCTGTGCAGTCCACAGCTTTACTGGAGCTTTTGTGCTGACCAAACTCACGATGTTTTAAATCATCCTGCTGGGCTCTTTGCTCTTCATTTGCAACATAAGTCTGGCTAACCCCTCCCCCACAATAATAGCCATGCCACCTCCCCAAAATTCAACTGCCTGGAAATTTCTTTTGCCAGATTAATCAGTCTGCCACCCTTAATCTCAATCTCAGGCAAATTCTCTGGACACAAGCAAAATGCAGATACACTTTCTGCTAAGCCATAACATATACTATCTGGAGTCCAGCAGCCAATGCAGTCCTTCTTCCCAGCAGAAACCTCCTGAGCCCAGTATTTACCAGAAAGATTTCTACCAGGGTTCTGGTTTTCTAAGGTCTGACCAGAATCTCCTATATAGAATAGCCTAAGGCATTCCAGCTCTACTCTTTCAGGGCACATCACTGAACCTTTCCAAACTCTTTCCACAAGCCATTCTCAAAGGCTCTTGAACCACATGGTCAGGTATAGTCACAGCAACAACCTCACTTCTGGTACCAAATTCTGTCTTGGTTACTTTTCTCTTATTGCTCAGACAAAATACCTGACATCCAGAATTAGTGAAGGAAATTTTTATTTAGGTCACGGTCTGTGGAGGTTTCAGTCCATACTCAGCTGGGTCCAAGGAAGGGTGGCACATAGCGGAGGACAAATGTTTATAGTGGCAGAAAAACAGCAGAAACAACAAGAGTGAAAGGGAGTAGTGAAGGCAACCAGCTTCATTTTCTCCTTTACACTAGAAGCCTTCCCTATGACTGCATGAGGCTTTGGGGGAACATCCAGGCACAAACCATAACAACATTACAATGATGTTCTTCTTGTATGTCCTTTTTTTTTTTTTTTTCCGGTACTGGGGATCGAACTCAGGACCTCGTGCTTGCCAGGCAAGCGCTTATGCCACTGAGCTATACCCCCAGCCCCCTTGTATGTCCTTAACTTAGAATTTTCCATGAAAACTTCTACTCATAAATAGGAATAAGAGTTTACTGTAAGAGATGTATTTGCCACGTTGGAAGGAGACTGCAATTCCACTCTCAGGGTAGATTATCTATGTTTCCCACAAATCCTTGCGTAGTTTTGTACATAGTACATATTTGCTTTAACTTGCATCATATAATACAAGTTATCATGAATATACACAGTTGTTTATGTAATTTTGTCTGCATTTATTTTGTTTTGCTGTAGGAACTCTGTTTGCTTTTTTTCAGGATTTTCAAGTATATTATGTTTTTCAGTATATGTTTATATATCTGTTAAGCAAATTACTAGTTTTGTTGTAAGTTGATCTTGGAATCATTATTTAAAGAAAAATACTGAAGAAATTTATCCAGCTAGAATATTGATTCAAAAAATAATTTGAGAAGTAAATATCTGTAAAAGAAGATATTCTTATATATAGAATCAAGAGGTCATTTTAACTATGCAACAAGTTTGAGTGACTACTCAAAAAATACTGGTTATGAAATTTTCCCTTCTTCCATAAATATTTCAAATTTATAGAGATTTTGCAGTGTTCTCTGATTTTATATCCCTTTATTATAGTTACATGAGTGCCCTTTCCTTTAGCAGATGGTGCTTCAATGTGCACATAAAAATCCTATTTTCACTCCTTATTGTCATCACTGTTATTGACACAGAGAGCTGCATGTAAAATCTGTGACTGTCACATGATATCACAAACTATAAAGATTTTCTTTAATATAAAATGTAGACAAGATATTCATGTGTTCATTAACTGTTGCCTGGAAGTAATCCAACAGCGTGCACATCTGACAGGCGGTTGTAACTTCTGCTTGCGTGAGAATGCCTCCCCTTGTGTTACTTCTTGCTGTTGCCCCATCAGCACTTCCTTTCTTTCAGAAAGTCCTTCAACTGTAGTGATGTCCAATATAGGAAAACATACATTCTCCTCCGGATGGCTTCCAATAATAATGAAAACTTTGTGAAATTCTCTACATATGAAATACAGACAAAACAGGACAGATTCACATTCTTCCTGTCATAGGATTTTTTAAAACTTAAAGTAACTAACGCTGTGCCCAAGTAATGACAATTCCCCCTTTGTAATATAAAATATATAGGATAAAATAGCTAATAGCACAACTTGAAAAATAAGTGACAGACACATGATATGATATTTTGGTCATGGCCCCCAATTTGGCATTTATGTGGTATGTTAGTTACTTTTCTCATTACTGAGATAAAATACCCAACACCCAAAGTTAGAGGAAGAAAGGTTTATTTTGGATCACAGTTTGTAGAGGTTTCAGTCAATAACCAACTGACTCTGTGGCGGGTTCGCATAGTAAAAGCGTAACATAGAGGAGAAACAGTCCATGGCAGACAGCAGGCAGCAAAATCAGCAAACTACAGTAGCAGTCCGCCACTTTCTGTCCCGATCGCTATCCAGGCTATGAGCTGTTAGGGTGGGTGGTGCTCACACTCAGGGAGGGCCTACCATTATCCACACCCGCAACTGTGCCAAAACAACCGGTGGGCTAATTTATTCATGACCCCCTTCATCCCAGCATCACTCACCCTAGAACTGGCCACCTGAAAAGGCCCACTGTGACAGCCTGAGGCTTTGGGGTGGGGGGACAGATGCAATCCGTAGTAATGGGCAGTATTATGTCATGGACTTTTCGGATACATAAGTGAATAGTAATTGAAAACTATGTCTCCTTGGTTTTGTTTAATTTTCTAACTTTGGCTTTTATCTTAACTGAGAAACACAATGAGGCGAAGTACTAATTATATAGGTGTGTGCATTATTAGGTTGTCCACATGAAGTAAAAACTTTGATGCTTTTAAGACATTACTCCAAAAATCAATGTGTTTAGCAGAAATCACATGGAATAATAGTGACAAATGGGTTCTAGGCAGTATAAATCTATAGAAACATTTCTCCACACATCTATTTGAAGGATTTACATTTGCTGATTCGTTTGTACCTGCACAGAGTATAGTCGGCAAACTCTTTGATATATTATTTTTCAGATGATCTCATTTGAAGTGCTGTGGTAGCATTTCATCACTATCAACTTTGCTTTATTCATTTATTTTAAATGGAAAGAGGTGCAAAATTTGAATAGTATAAAATTTCAAGTTTACAAAACAAAAGCAGTACTACATGATTGATGTATAAAGGTAGAATGAGCTTACCATCAACTAAATTTTAAGACAAATGAACTAATCTTTCCTTAGTCTTGTTCTCATAGGAAAACCTTTCTCTTCTCTGACTGCTTCACATATTTCCTTTAGTGAAATAAGAAATGGATTTTAAAATTCTGGAATATATAAACAATTGTAAAATCAAACATGAAAAGAAAATGCAAAAGGGAATTTAATATTCCTTAAAGCATAATATTGTTTGGCATCAAACTATGTGTTTGAGATTTTAGACAAAACAAGGAAATATTTTTAAATGCCTGTTCAAATAACTTCTGTTTTAAATAATGATAGCCAAAGCAAACTAAAATCACTCATAAGTATCAGCTAAAATAAAAACTGTGAAGTCCCATAAAACAAAAAAACACAGTCATTAATGAGATGTAGTAAATCATTAGTGTAAATATAATTTATATCAGCTCTCGCCTATGCTTCATTTGTGTAAGTTAAGAACTGACCTATGTATCTCATAGGTGCAGCCAGAAAGAGCAAGATCGCCTGCTTAGGTAATGGGCTGCAAATGACAGGATGCCTCTAAGTATTTTCAAGAAAAAGTAAGAAAAAAATACTGAGACTTCTTAGAATCCTTAGGAAGACAGAGAATTGGGCTTGGGAAAGTGGCAGTTCCCAGAAAAACTCTGGAAACTTGGGAAGCAGAGATTACAACAAAGTTACACAGATAAACCAACTGGTCCACAAATCGCTGTTGTTATTATAACAAAGAAATTCCCTGGCCCCTGCTCTTTCTCTTGGTCATGTATGCAGCAAAGTACCAAGAAAATGATTGCTTTAGCCTGCATGATTTCCCCATCCAAAATCTGCGCCTTCTGAAGGCTTTAACAAGAGATATGCTAAATTATATGAAGAAGACACATCATGGAGGAATATTCCTAAAGTGAGATTAGAGAAGAATGAAAAATAACAGGAGAGGCTAGATTATTGGTGTAAAATTTGTTCACATTTTTATATCATATTTATATATCAAATACAGTAACAGAAAGAGTGTCTACAAGGCTTCGTAGAATATAGCTCAGTACCCTCCCTCTCACAACAGCCACTAGCTGGTTGAGACACATGTTGACAGGCATCCTACATCCTCGGATCCGTGTGTGTGTGTGTGTGTGTGTGTGTGTGTGTGTGTGTGTGTGAAGGAGGTTGAGGATCATTGCTATCTGAACACAACTGATGAATGCTTTATATTAATAAATTATTCATATAGTTTATATTAAAAAGACATTAAATTGGCAATATTAATAGTATCTTAATGGTCTGGAATAAAATAAAATTAGGACACACCATTTTGTGACACTTCTACTAATAGATTACTGTAAAATATCAGAAATTCTCTATGATTTTATTAGTCTCTTTGGCAGCACAAGGTATTGAACCAAGGGACTGTTACATGCTAGGCAAGTGCTTTAGCACTGAGATACATTCCCAGCTACATTTATTAATTTTGAGACAGTCTCACTTGCCCAGAGAGACCTTGATCTCAGGATCCTTCTGCCTCAGCCTCCTGAATAGCTGAAATTGTTCAATTGGACTGGAATGCCCAGATTTATTTGCTAGTTTTATTATTAATTGTATTTAATTTCTTTAAATTTTAAAAATAGACTGAAAGAACTGAAAATTTAAGTAAACTACTATTAACTGAAATTTAAAGAAGTATTCCTTTAAAGACCAGACGGTTATATAATGGCTGCATTTTATTTCTTTTATTTCTATTATAGCTTGAATGTCTTTCTTAGTATCATCAAGACATATATTTGTTTATAGCACCAGAGCTAAGAACATGTTAGAAATTTGGAAGTGTTTTAGTCTTACTTGCAGTACAGTGAAGTATTCAACTATCAACGTGTAGTCATTGTTTTTCAATATATGTTTATGAGCAATATTTCCATAGTGAAGTGCAAAGTTCCTGTATCAAGCATTCATCTCCCTACTTAGTACCTTTTCTAGTCAGCCTTTTCCAAGTGATGCATTGAAATAGGTTATTGCAAGGAACCCTGTTCATGAAGAAGTTCAAACCTGCAATTGGTACAAGTTCTTCCTCTTCGTGAACATTTTGAAAGTGAGATTTCACCATTATGAATCATATCACAGTGCAAAATTTTGTATGAGTGATGAGAAATGAGAGTGAGTTTTACACAAAAACTGCTTTGTAAGGCACAGACATTCTATGTCCACAATGCCGCGGGTGTAGGCTGCAGTAAGTTTTGATATGACGACAACTAGTATGATGGAATGTACCTTATACAAAACGTTTTTCAGAATTTTTTATTAAATAGAAACAAATTCGCGAGAAACAACAAAAAACTTTTATCAAGGGCCCATTTTCTTATATGAAGTATCTTCAGGCTTTGTAAAATGTGCATTAATTTATAGGAAACTTGCATAGCAGTCTGGGTTCAGCGAAACATTGAATCCTCCACATAATAGTTCAGACAGGAGATGCTTAAAGTAACAATTTCATAGCTTAATAAAACAGCCACGATAGCACCTAATGAAGGTCAGTATGGTGGCCTATCCTAAAGGAAGGAGAGGGCTTTGACATGTTTTCCATGTTTTGCCAGATTGCAGTTGCTTTAGCTGTTTTTTATTTTTGTATTTATTTTGTACTGGGAATCAAACGCATGATCTTGCCCTTACCTGGCAGATGCTGTGCTGCTGAGCTATATCTTTGACCTGCTGTTTTAGACTTGCAGGGAAAAAAGTAGGCCACCCTCTGGAGTACAGATTTGAGGAGAGAGCATAAGTAATCAGTGTCACAGATGTGCAGTGGGAGTCTGAGCCTTCATGGGGACAGGTGGCCTTTGAGGCATGCAGGCTGAGCGGTGTGTAGTGAAGGAGGCCCGCTTGGTGGGTGATCATTCTGGCTACAAACTGTGTGCATGCTGTGCACAGCCTTACAGGGACAAACCAGACCCAGGTGGGCAAAGACATCTGCTGTGAGTAAACGCAAAGGTGTCTGCTCACAACTCCAGCAGGAAGCCTTTAAAGTGTGTAGGTGGCTATAGAAAGGTTGACACCAGGCCTCTTTTGCTTAAACCGTAACTAGGAAATGATCCTCTTCCTCCTGCAATGTCTCTTTGGAACTTTTACTGAGCAAATGTCAGCATACACAGTTCAAAGAGAAATATTTAAAAGAATTCTCTTGTTTATCCCAGAGCATTTACTGGGAAGCAAAGTGTTGCTATGTGACAATGTGATTAAGTTCTAGGAAAGCATTTTTTGGTTACTCGGCTTCCATAATTAGTCCTCTACATGCATTTCAAGTCATTACAACAAAAGAAAAACTCTGTGTGTGTACCTAAAGCTGACAAATTGATCCTTCTTATTAGTGGAGAAGGGTTACTCTCCAAAACAAAAGGATGCACATTCTCCACAGTTATTTTATCTATGAAGGGTGGAAGACTGAGTTCTCGAATTTGCTCAGAGAAGTCACTGAACAATCTGCCTCACTGAATTTCTAAGGCTGAGTTTAAAACTATCAATGAGTACCATGTGTACATACCAAAGGAAGAGATGAGGAATAGGCAACATGTGTTAATTAGTGCATGAACATAAACCAAGGAATCAAACAGTGGGAAAATACAAAAGGTGAACAATCTACACAATAAATATTTACATAAAATATGCATGTCAGTAAAAGACACAGTCTATTAACTGACCTCAAATATACCATCCCCTATCCCACCTTCCTTGCCACTTTTTGCGGTAGTTCTGGCAGTGCCCTTTTGTGAGTGCCTTTGTAAGGTAGGCAGAGATATGGTGAATGATGTTGCCAGGTGCCATCCGAGTCAGGCTTGTAAAAATATCACTGTGTTCTCATCAGTCTTACTCACGGAATCAGGTCCATGTAATACATGGCTGTTCCCTAAATTCAAAATGACCATAACAGGTAAAAGTGCCAAGCAATTCAAGGCGTCAAAGCAGTCACCACAGCAGCACTGTAGAGGCTCACGAAAAGGTCCTCTAGAATTACTTCTGAGAGAGACTAAAATGTTGGGACAAGTGTAGTCAAACTAATGGGAAATATTTTGAGGATATTAATGTCAGTGTATCTTTTACTTTAACATTTTTTATTTTAAACATTTACTATTTTGACCACACCTCAGTATGTACAAATTCTACCTTTTTCATTCCTGCAATTGGTCATGAGATTATAGTTTATAAGCAAAACAGTATTATTCTACTCTCTAACATTTTCCTTGCTCTCATCCGGGACCTCAGTGCTGCAGTTTACCTCTTAAATGTCTCTCAGAAGTGCACGTGTTCGGTGATGACATTTAAACAGATGACAACCTCACGACTGCACTGTAGTTATGAGAGGATTCATCCATTAACAAGTTCATAGTTGAAAGCACCTGATTGGAAGAGGTGACTCCCTGAGGGTATGACATAAAGTGTACATTTTTATCTCTCAGTCCTCCCGTCTTTTTCTGCTTTCTGACTGCCCTGAGTTGAACAACTTTCTCCTTTGGAGCCAGCTAACCATGGACTGAAACCACAAAACTATAAGTCAAATTAAAACTCTCCCAGTGTCTATTTTATTTTATTTGTTTTTATTTTTATTTTTTTTTTGGTTTCAGAAATTGAACTCAGGACCAGGCAGCTGCTTGTGCCACTGAGCTATATCCCCAGCCCTTCTTTTTTTTTTTTTTTTCCAAGTGGCTATTTTATTCCTGCAACAAGAAAGAGTACACTTACTTCTGTAGTCTTTTCCTTGTAAAATAACTGACTCTTCATTAACAATTATCAGTGTACATGTGTATGTATCTGTGGAGAAAGATAGCAAGGGATATCACTACAACAAAAGAAATATATATATATACACACATAGAGAGAGAGAGCGAGAGAGAGAGAAGGCCAAGCTGTTTATATGTCATCCCAGTTGTAACTCGAGGGTCCACTGTATTGAATGTGTTGGAAGTGATAGAAAGCGGGAAAAATGAAAACAATATAGTTATGGAAAAAATAAAATATGTGTATACTTTTAAATACTGAAAGTTAGAAATATCATTATAATTCTGTCATTGCCATGTTCCTTCTGCTCAAATTAGAAGAAATTAATATAATTTAATTAATTTATAATTTAATTTCTTTGACCACAATGTCCAGAGAGCTTATTTGTTTTGACTTTATTTAGAAAATGGCAAAATTTCCTCTGAAACTAATGAGTGTGTTACTTAATTTTGCATGTCGAACTGACTGGTCCATGGTTTCCAGCTATTTGATCATTCGGTCAGGTTGGATTCAGATAAGATTTACCTTTAAGTTAGTGGAAGATTGACATAATATTTTGTTTTGAGAATGTGCTGCTGAAAACCATATTTATTTTAAAATTGATATGGCATCACTTCTATATTTTTCTCTCATTTTTATATGTAATCAGTTTCAATATTTTCTGATTAACTTTTCTACATTCTTAATTTTTTAAATATAAGCAGACCTAGGTGTATTTTACCATTTTCTTTGCTTTGTTACCTAACATTTCACATACTAAATAAGATCATAAGCACATTGTCTTCTCACTTAATTTTTAATGGAGGAAATTGTAAGGATATTTATTTTTGCTTTGTTATTTTCCAATTTGAGTGGCATAGTATATATTATTTTAATTGGAATTTCCCTTGTTATAAGTTGAATTTATTTATATGTATGAGGACGAGCTGCTGTATATTCTTTCAGTTGTTTATTTCTGTTCCACTTTTTCTATACAATTTTTGTTCTTTTCTCAGTCTTTCAATATTCTTTTTAGATGAGCAAGCAAAATGGTGTGTATCTCTCCTCTATAGCATGATGTCTTGAAACATATGTACACTGTCTATTTGTTAAATCTATCTAATTAACATTAGCATTGTGCATTATTAATATCTACTCTTGTACAATTCCTATGAATATAAAATCATTTTTATAGTCACCATACTGCCTAATAGGTCTCAAACATAGTCTTTGTTTTTAACTGTAATTTTTATCCCCTTTAGCTGATAATATCTATCATGCTTCAAATCATCCCAGCATTTAGGGAGCATGATCCCATTTTAAATATTACACTATTATCTTAATTATATGTTAAAATGGTGTCCTACAGTTTGTCATTTGTCTTTGCTTATGGTATTTATTTCATGAAAATATTTTCTTTTCATTCTTGATAAGTGTACCAGCTATTTCTTTTAGTTTAATTTTTCCACCTCCGCTTTTTTCAGTACCAGAAATCAAACTCAAGACCTTGTGCTTGCCAGGCAACAGCTGAGCTGTTGAACCATATCCCCAACCCACAGTTTAGTTTCTGAAAGCTTTTGTCTACAGTCAGACTATGGAAAAAAGTCAGCAGAAATACCCAGTTTTGAGGGAAAAAAAAACCCTGAATTTTACAGAGCTCACCTTCCTAAACCTACAGAGATAGTAATATTCAAGCCAAAATTGCAAGTATAAGTGATTCCGAAGGTCCTGAGGAAAAGCTTCAAGTGGCACTTTTTTCCCCTGAAGGTGGTAAGACAGCTGTGTGCAGACGCCGTAGATAGCACAGAGACGACACGAAGTGACGCGGAAGCGCACAGCAGGAGACGTACGCAGGAATTTAAAAACAGCAGAATTTCTTTTTAAAATCTAAAATGTAGTGACGTTTACCTGAGTGGGGAAGAATGCATGAGGTTAAAAAAAAAGATAGGCGAAGACACCTTGAATTCAAGCTACACGTAATGGTCTTGCTCTAGGATAAAGGACTAAAATTAAAGACCTCAGAGGTGGCGCCCGCCCTGCGAAGATAACTGCAGGAGAGAAATGGCAAGAAAACAAAGCAAAGCCTGCCTTACGGGGCGGCATCAAGCAAGCAGAGGCGGCTTCTCCTTTTGGAGAAGAAAGGAAACGTCAACCTACTTTCATATATACTTTGACACAAGTTAACGTGAAAAAATAGAAAGCCAAATGCATGCCAGTTTCTCTACCGGGAAATAGGCTTATAGATTTAGCTTGTTTTTCATCTGAATTATCTCTTAGAGCTACTAATTACTGCTAACGTCTATGCATCACCTCTTGTGCTATACTGGCTAAAAGGTAGAGATGAGGTGGCACAGAGGGTCACATCCTGCAGCCTAGGCAAAACTATGTTCACATAACCTTCAATCTTCCTTTCTCTTGCCTTTTACTACCCAAACTCTGAGGGCTGTAAGGGTGGTTTAAGAACTACCTGTTCTAGTTACTACTGTGAAAATAGGAGTGTGAGCAATAAACAGTAAGATAGTTTTTAAAATCATTGTAATACTGATTTTCAGCTTATTTCTTCAGAATTTCACAAATAGGAAAAAAATAAGCTATCAGAATGTTCTTGGGAGCAAGCAGAATTTACATTATTCCAGGGTTATTGCTTGGAAACAGTTTGGGAAAATCTAGAATCCTTCTGTGCCCCTCCGGGAACTTACACTTCTTAGTTATGGGAGGATTTAGAACGAAGTTGTTTTGCTGAGATATTAGGGAAAAGACATATATTCTCCTTTCATTTTTAATAAAGCAAAATGTGGTGTGCAAAAATTAAAGTTTTAAATGTATAAATTGTATATTAAGTGCATACCTTCTAGGATGAAAGGATGCTTCTTATAGCAGGTCCATTATATTATAAATCTTTATAAATTAAGCACATGCTGAATACAATATTATAATGTATGCATCTAGGCAATGATATATTTACCAGAGAATCAAAATTAGTTGCAAAATTAAATCAGTGTCACTATTTCAACATAACAATTATAGTTCTAAAGGAGAGAAATACAGGCATGTTACACTATGTCAGACATGTTGAGTTGTAACATCTTAAGTACAGTAATTCTTTGCTGTCCTTTTGAACTTAAGGGTTCCCTCAAAGGTTCTTGTACCACAATCTTGATCGCCAGAGTGAAACTACCAGGATAGGTTGGACACTGAGTATGTGATCTTTCGATCTTTAGGATGTACTCTCCAAGGGCAGAGTAAAAGCTTCTCCCTCCCTCTCTCTTTTGCTCCCAGCTAGGAAGTAAACAATTCTGCTTTGGCATATGTACCCGCCATAATATTCTTCCTATGCAATGGATCCTAAATATTATGAAGTAAAACTTTCAAAATTCTGAGCCAAAAGAAATCTTTTTACTTCATGATTTTTCTCAAACTTTTCTCATGCTGCTACAGAGCCAACAAAATCTTTAATAAATTCAGCTTTTACTTTCCATACTGAAATTCCACCATGTATAGTTCATAAAGATATTCTTAAGTATCATGTCTCTACAAATCACACATAATACAAAAGGAAAAGAAAAAAATGCTAACTCTAAATTGACACTACATGTTTAGAATAGAGGGCTATAAGCTGCTTCAAGGCAAAATGAATCCTGACTATGGCTTCATTTTCTTATGCTTCAAAAATAAACGTAGATCATTTGGTGTCTGTGGTGTGCGCATGCGTGTGTGTGTGCAGTACATGTAGATAAGAGACCTGCTGAAGGGGAGGAGGTGAATACTTATCTCTGCATGCACTAGAGCTGTCTGCAACAATATTCAGTTACCCCAGATTAAAGCCTACCAAATCTCATTGTTTAAAAGGATAAGGAAAAAAAAAAATCCCTAGAAGAGATAGCTGTGGACGTATTTTTCACTTAGTAAGTTCTACACAATAAAATGTTACTTCTTTCAGAAATAAGGAATAACTGTCAGGAAATTCTTTCCCACATTTAGAAATATTTTCAGAATATTCATACCTTCCCTCAATTGATATTATGGAGCTAATGTACCTCTGATAATGAAACACAAATATCACACCTGTTTCTTTTATGAATATATGCAAATAATATCTTGACTCCTTAGCCCATTAATACAATAAAACAAAATAATCATTAACAAGTAAAATTTATTTAAATTTGAGCAAGTACTTTGGTATTTAAAATTATCTATTATACCATATCACATAACTACTTCAAAGAAAACAATTACTTATAGATATTATGTAGGGATATCTATTGACACCCCAGGACCATTTTCTGCTACCTGTGTTCTGAGATTTGCCATAATCATTTTTAGCATATTTACATTTACCATGACTATTGCTATTTATAACCACTCTAAGTGTTTGCTTTCTGGTTTTGCTTTGTCCCTCTAGATCTCCTTTCAGGGTAAACTGAGTGCTGTGAATAGTTTATGTATGTTACTGCATGCCTTTGTTTCGTAGAGTAGGTGCTACACAGGTTTAATTGCATGTATGTAATTTATTATATGTGTACCATCATAAAGTGTAACTATGGTTTTTTTTAATTTTTTTATTTTTATTTTTTGTGGTACTGGGGATTGAACTCAGGACCCTGCGCTTGCTAGGCAAGCACTTATTCCACTGAGCTATATCCCCAGCCCTTAAAGTGTAACTATGAAAATTGTAAAATATTTATATAGTGAATCTATCTCTTACCCAGAGCTCATGTTAACAGTAATACATTTATTACTCATGTAGATTAAAACTCGTACGGTATTATTACTTTTCTTTAACATAGGTGAGATTATAGACTTGTGCCCCCATGCCTAATTTAGGTTTCATCTTTAATAGATATTTCAATTTTATAAAGAACTCTAGCTTAATTGCTTATTTTTTTGTTCTTTTTGCTTTGTAAATTACCTTTCAATCGTCATTTCAATTATATTTTGGTGAAAGTTTGGCTTTAATTTTTCCTTTATTCTTCTGTATATATTTTATTGTTTTTCCCTGACAGTGGAAAAGTGTGTTTATTGTTGGTTATCACTTTGACTTAGATACGTCAAATTGTTTTTATTCTTGACTATAATGATTAATATTGTGACATACTAATGGTAGTCCCTATCTATAAATTTGATATTACTAAAAACTTGTGTTACAAGTTTTAATTGAGTATCCACAAAGAATACTAAATAGAATAAGACAAATATTGTCACATCAAATGGCAACCTAATTTTTTTTCTGTGAAAAGTTAATCACTAAAATATTAGTAATTCTGTGTTCCTACCATTTCATATATTTACATAGAGCTATACTAGCACACTATTTATTTCAAAATCTTAATAAGTATCAGATTTGAAAGGTTTAAAATACACATTAAGTATAGAGGACAACATCATTTAAATTGTTTCACTATTCCAAATGTTCTAAGGGTATGTTCTAAGATCAAATACAAACACACTTTTCTCCCATTAAACAATGTTTAACAGTTCTTTTCACCCACCATTTACTTAAAAATAACCAGCTTTTTTTGTTTAAAGAAAAAAAATCTTGAACTCCCCTCAGGCTGTGTGAGCCAAAGAAGAAAGAGTACTGATGGGCACAGGGACTTGTGTTTGTGTAAACTTTGCTCTTCTAGTGCAGACAGAAGAATGTTAGAAATTTCAAACTGTTCAGAAGGGATATATTTGAACAATCCAATTTATTGGAAATATTTCATCTATGCTGTGCAAACACATCGACACTTAATATGATGCATTGCACTATTCAGTAAACAGTTATCTTTAAGAATATCAGATTTTAAAATTTATTTTAAATTCACAAATGTATATATTTTGGAGTAAAATGTGATGCTATTATTCTGTTTATCATGTGGAACACATATCATTAAGTCAAAATGAGTACATTTCAAACCTATTGTTTAAATTTTGAAATATATGATACCTTAATCATAGTGTCAATACTGTGCAATGGATCATTAGAACTTACTTCCTTAACTGGCTGAAACTATGCCCTTTGCCTAATAGTTCTTCATTCCCTCTCCTCTGCTCCCACCATCCAAGGCTTAAAGAGTTCTCACATCCCCGTCTTCATTTATTAGATCAGTATTTTGTTTCCATATTTAATGAGGGCTTGTATTTGTCTTTCTGTACTAGACTTACGTAAGTCAGCGTAACATACTATAAATTCATCCACGTGGTCACAAATAACAAATACTTGTCGACCTTCATATTTATGGTCAATAATATCCCTTTGTGTATGTATCTACCAAGCTTCCTTTATCCATTTAACAGCATACGTTTTTGTAAGTGAGCATGGATCTTGAACTTATTCTTGCGATCAAGGCTGCTTTTCAAATGAGCTACAGTTCATTCTATAAATCGCCATCTTACTGGAGTGGGCAGACAATGGCTTTGCATTTTCTAATAATGGAAACTTCAAGTAAAATCTAGAAAGTTTTGGGGTTTAGTTTTGAAGGAAAAACATACTCTACCCTAAACTGTATGACAACAAAACAGTGGGTCTTAGTCACTGTACTCTAAAAAATTGCCTCATGTTATTAGAATCTTGATGTGAATACCGTTAGTTCTAGTTATTAGACGCATTATATTCTATCAAGTTCTGTACCTTCGTTTGTTTTGTCGGAGTTTGGTAGAGATTGAGTGATTTATACCAAATTTCTAGCACCAAGTGGTACCTTTACAAATATAATTTTGTGAGTGTGGTTTACATCAAATATGGGTCTAAAATTGATTTTATGTACAGAAGCTTTGTTGAAAGGCAATTATATATAGAAACTCAGAATCTCACAGAGAGAAAAGCCTGGCAAATCTGCAATTTAGTGTTGCCCCAGAGGCATTTTTATAACACAAAGAGCTCAGCTTAAAAACTGTGCTTAATCACTGAATAGTTCTAATGTATCTAACACTGGCAAAGTCATAGAATTCTCATTTTCTAAGCATCTGTGAAGAGCTAAAATCAAATCTCTCAGCCTCAACTAATTCCACACTCTCTTTTCCTGCCTGAATTATATCCTATCCTGGACTGAAGTATAGGTCAGGACTGTTAAAATGTCAGTAGGGAAGAGAGTGACGCAGAAAAAATCAGGAGAAAGGGTACTTAGCACACCAGTTCAGAGCAAGGTAATCCAATTAAATGAAAAAGAAATAGTGAAAACAATACCAACCCCAAAGCCAAGACTCGTCATCCTTATTGGGAAGTTCCTGCCTAACCTTTGCTCTTGCTCATTGACTGCTTCACTTTTAAGGTATCTGGCCTAAATCCTTCCTGCATGTATACAACAGTATTGGCTGATTGAGAATCAACTAATATGGTTCTTGGGAAGGAAATGTGGATGGCACTACTATTTACACAAGAAATATATTTCTACATCTTATAGATTCTGAATCTGCTTAAGCATCTGGTAAAATTTCTCTTACAAAACTTTGGGAACCATTAGCCACTTAGAAGTGCCTGGCTAACATCACTTTTTACAGGTTCTAACAGGATAAACATTTGCCCTCAGATTTCTGATAGAGCCTGAGGAATATTTCTGTTTGCTCAGAAATGTGCACGCTTCATTTGTAATCTGAGAGACATAATTCCAAGGAAGTAATGGCTAAAACTGTCCACACGGAATCTGAAAATCTCTTTTCTTGATAGAATGCCGGTATTCATTTCACTCTAGGTTCCTCTCCCAATTCTCAAGTTAACAGACACACTTAGAAATAGATTGGTTTCTATTATCAGGAATCAGCTTTAATATCCCTAGTAGAACAGATTTTAACAAGAAACTATAGGAGATTTGTGAAAAATCTCCACAAAGAGATTATTGGTATGTTTTTGTCCTTGCAGAAAAATACTAGAATTAAGACTCTATTTGGACAAGTTGCCTAATGACTATAGCTCTTAAGTGACTTTGCTTTGATTGCCCTTACAGATGATGAATTTTGATCCATCCCCCAAAATTACGCTTGGCCCTTCCATCATTTGTCTTCTTCTGATCACTCTCCTCGTCAGGAAATAAAAAGAATATTTGCACCATATGTTAATTGTCCATTTGCCTTTTTACGTAGTTTTATTACATGTGTGTGTCTGTAATTCTATACTTTCCTCTTTTCCATTATGGATTACCCACATGTTAGTGCTTTTAAAAACCAATTCTAATTTTGAGATAAAGGTACTTTTATATGAATTAAACAAAATGCATTTAAATATTCTAATCTTTATGGAAAATTTAATGGTTAGTTTTTCTGAAACATTATATGAATTTGTTTTTAGACAGTGACGGGGATTTCTCTTCAGTGTTTGTGAAACAGTGGAAAAGATGGATTAGTTTGTCAATGGAAAACCGTCATCCCAAATAATTGCGTAGATTGATGCTACTACCAGGAATGAATGAGCTGTTCATCCTCCGCATCTTCATCAACCACTGATATTCCCAGCCTTTAAGATTTCTACCAAACTGCATCATTTGAATGTGTTGGATTAATATTCTAAATTGTCTGTACAGCTATCAACTGTGCAATGACCTCTTTAAGATTATTTGTGCGGGAAGTTGGCCGTTCTTCCAGTATTCTCCCTCTGTTGTGTCTTCCAAGATAACAGACAGCACAGAAAAATCTTCATGTACGTGTATGTGTCTGGTGTTAGCTTCTCTTTCCTTATCTCTATGGAGATTTTATAAACATTTATTATCAACTGGAGCATAATAAATATTATCATTCTTTTCCTTTACGATTTGTGTGTTTTATTTCTTAGAAAGTCTGCTCTTAGCCCACATTTATACATTTATTTTTATTCATCTGCTTTTTATAGTTTACCTTTCACATTCAAGTAAGTAACTCACCTTCAAAGAGAGCCTGAACTGGCTGTCCTTATAATCTCATGTTCCTTTAAATGATCAATTTTTATAGAAATATTTTGTTCAACCAATGCTTTTCTAATCCACGTGTGATTTCACAAATTACCAGACACAAGTTCCTATCCCCATATGGGTCTGTTTCTGGAATTTTATTTTTACCTGTTGATGAATTTGTCTCTACCTATGCCAATAGCATGATCTCATAATTACTGCAGTCAAGTTTTGACTTGTAGTAGGTCAGTCAAAGCAACATAATGTTCATAATTTTTAAAATTTTCTTCAGATGTATCTGAATTTGTCTTAAATTTTTATTTTTAGTTGGATATTCTGTACATTCTTTTTCAGTGTTAAGTCATAAAATGGTTAATATTTCCCAAAGCTTTTATCTTGACCCATACACTGATACCTCTACAATTAGTAAAGTATACTTGGGTAAAAACAACCTGATTATCCCCAAGAGACAACAGTCTACTTGGGGTATATTCTTGTCTATGCAAAGAATTTTTAGCAGTTACAAAGGAAATGTTTAATATTTGCACATAAAGCAACATGTTCATGACACAGGTAAGCACATGATATGTCATTACATTTTGTGTTTTAAAAAATACTTATTTCTAGAATTTACTGTGTTTCAGAATAAGGTAGACTTCTAGTTTGACTAGAAATAAACTTTCTAAATGGAATTGTTTCTTATCTCTTTTCAGTGTAGTCTTTTACAGGGATAGATACTATCTTTCCAACTAATACTGCTGGTTTCTGATAGATTGCTCTACACCAATGTTTAATAACAAACTGGTAAAAGTGTTAATTATTGAACAATATGTTTTTCTAGATGCAGAAAGATTATGCCAAAACTAAAACAAAGGCTCAAACCTTTCTTTCTATTTGTTCTTGTCTTTCTAGCAAAATTTATATATTAGTTTCAAAGTCTTTTCAAGTGCTAAAGGCACTAGATCTGGGTTAAAAGAATTATATTTTGAAATGCTGCTTTGGGTCTGTGGGATGCAAGATCCTCTGTGCAGATTTCATTATTTCTAAAGGCAAGAAATACTTTATTTCAACATCAAAAGTGAGTAAGATGTTGCTCATTTTAGGAGTCTAGCAATATACAATGGGAGCAGGATTACCTCGGGAGACAGAAGACAACATTTTGAATTCTGAAGAGCTTAAAATTTTTATTCTTTCTGAGATTGTGCATAACTTCTTCAAAACAATAGTCTAACATTTTAATCCCTTGGATCACACAGTTGTGCAAGGACTGCTGGAATTAAAGGTGGACACTGCAGGAAAAGCAACAGCTGCAAATCTATATTCTTAAAAGAAGCCCTCTTCATTCAGTTTTCATTTCCAGGGAGATTAAACTTGAAAATTTAAGAAAAATAAACTAGAAAAAGTATTAAGTACATTATCTCTTACAAGGTTGCAACATGTTTGTCAAAGTTAAATTTTAGTATACATTCTAGCCTATTTATTTATTTTTTGTTTTTATGAGACAGGGTCTTTGCAATTCAGGCTGGCCTTGAGCTCACTTTGTAGCCCAGGCTGGCCTTCACCCAGCAATGATCCTCCTACCTCAGCCTCCTGAGTGATGGGATTACAGGTGTGTGCCATCATGTTATGGTTGATACATTGTGTCAACTTGGGGAGTCTAGAGGTTTGGCTGAGTGACTCAGCAGGAAGCCAGAGTGCTTACTTTGTACACATCCTGAGCCTGTGGAAGAGGAGGGCAAGGAGACTGTGTGAGAGCTACACGCCCCCTGGATGGGGGTAGCCTGTTTACAATGTAAGGGAAGGAGAGAGGCTGCTTGCCTGCCGTTCCTCCCTTTTGCGGTTGTTTTTGCTGTGCTCTGCTGCCATGAACGTTTGCCCTGTGCCATGTGCCACTCTGCCTCTGAGCCAGACAGTATGGACTGAAACCTCCACAAACTGTAAACTAAATAATCCTTTCCTTCCTTCATTTTGGGTGTTGGGTATTTAGTCTCAGCAAACGAGAAAAGTAACCAAGACACACCATGTTTGGACATTCTAGCTTTTCATTTTTTCATTTTAAATTTTTTTTTTAAAGATAAAGAATGAAAACGTACTAACAAAGAGATATAAGCAAAACAACACCAAACAATAGACACAATAGTTTCAGACAAGGTGATAGGAAATTAACAATAGTTATTATATTATATATTGCTATCTTCAAATTTGATACGCATTTTAAAAAATGTAGACATTTAAAATTGAGCAAACCATTATTCCTTTCAGTAAAGCAATAGAAGTCAGTAGTACAATTTCTCAGTTATGCTGTGTGTGTGTATGTGTTTGTGTGTGTATTTCCACTTCTTTCTTTTTCTCTTTTCCCTCATCCCAGTTGTTCCTTCCCTTCGAGCAGTTTCTTTCCTTTTCATAATATTTATTATACCTTCCAGATTTTATTTACTCTTTCAGGTTCCTACACCAGTGAGACAACATTGTATTTACAGATATGGGTCTGATTTACCTCACTTATGAGTATGACTCTTCCATTTACCAATGAAAGCCTCAAGTTTATCTTTCTTTATAGCTGAATAATATTCCATTATGTTGTAACCCCTGTGGAAATCAGTCTGGAGGTTCCTCAGTAAATAGGACAAGAGTTCACTTTCAACCCAGCTATTTCTCTTTTGGATATTTCTCCAGAAGAACTACAAACATACCACAGCAATATATGTACACAGATATTTACAGCTGCTCAATTTGTAAGAGCTAAATTGTGGAAGCAACCCAAATGCCCATCAACTGAGGGCATTCTAGCTTTTTTTAAGAACACTAAAGCAGCTGTAGTAAAAATCATGAAATTAGAATTAAGAGTCAACAATTCACAAATTTTAATTTTTTTAAGACATTTGTATTATTTTTCTTTTTGTGAATCTATTCCTTCATATAAGAATTAGTAATATTAATCTCATATAGGCATGATAAAACTTCACAATGGTATTTATAACTGGGGTGATAATTAAATTTCTTTAAAATTAAATGAGATTTTTTCAACAGTTAGACAAATTTTTCTTTCTTATTTCTATGCATTTAATTGTATTACATGATGTATGACTTATTTGTGTACATGGAATATTAATATCTTCTCATTAAAAATGTAAAATAAATCAGTAAAGAGTTTATGATTTTTAGCTTCAAGATACTTCCTTTTGAAAACTTTAAATGGGCACAGTATTCTTCCCTGTCTTTGCTATTTGTTTGCTATTTTTATATTATATTTTTATATGTAAATATATATATGTTAATTTAATAATCTCAGAAGAAATAAATTATTTTGCTTCAAAATGAGTGGATTTTTTTCTAATATAAAACTTAATGTAGATATAGTCATATTTTAAACCATTCTAAGTGCAAATTAAAATGAAATTCTATACAATTGAAACTGTAACTGTTATCTTTCTCCGACTGAGTACTTTCAGACACTAAATAATCGCGCTCACTTCATTTCTGTGTGGATATTCACAGTATAGGTAAGAAACCATCAGGTCATAAAAGCCTCATGCATCTTTGTCCATTGTTTTAAGTGGCAAAGTTCCTGCGTCCTGGTAGGTAATCACTTTTGATGACAGAGGAAAGCAATCTAAATAAAGGCAGCAGGAAAAAATCCTGGGACACCAGGTATGCTTTGACCCTGAACTCCCTTGTTCCCAAACTTATCTAAGAAATAAAAGTGAAAAACTTTATGACAATTTAACTTTCGAAATGAGAAAAAATTTTCTTTTCTTCTGTCATGTCAGAAATATGTGGATTTTAATAGAAGATACAGGGTTAGAGTAATACATACCTCATTGATCTAAATATCTCATGCTGAAAAATTTACATAGCTCATTGAGTCGAATATATGTTTTTTAATAATTAACTTTATATTCTACACATTTATTTGTCGATCTATTAATTCTTCAACTTTTCACTGAATACCTGCCAATTTCAGGCACATTTATAAACAATGAGTATTAACACATCATCTTCCAAGGAGGTAGCCTATAGAATGGACAGATAGGTTTGTAGCTCTACCCTTTCATCCTTAGATGGATAGATTTACTAACAGATAAAAAAGTGGAAGATTAAAGCACAGTAGGGGCTGCTAATTTAGAGTGTAAAAGAATTCTTAAGGATACACACATAAACCTGAAAGATATTCCACTACAAATAACACACCCCATATGATTTTATATTTACAGGTGTCTGAGTCCAAAAGTGTTGAAAATGCCTGGTAACAAGATATTTCCTTTGATTACTTCAATCACTGAATTTCTTAACTTAGCATTCTTTTCATAAAGGACAATTGTTCATATTTTATTCCCCTGTATAGAGTTCTTTATTAGCTTATTATTGTTATAATTATTCTTACTGCTGTATGAGTTTACAAATATTTAATTATAAAATAATATAAAATGCAATAAGCATTGTTATGGTTTGTGTCTGGATGTCCCTTCAAAGCCTCATGCAGTCCTGGGCTGGGCTTCTAGAATTTATTATTGATTCGTGGTCCAATGTTTGGATTATGGGTATGAGTGCTACACCTGCCCTGAGGCGGGTAGTTTGCACACAGTGTAAGGGAGGGAAAGAGGCTTTTGCGCTTGCTTTTGCTCCCGCTTTTGCTCTTGTTGCTTTTGCTCCCGCTTTTGCTCTTGTTGCTTTTGCTGTTTTCTGCAGACATGAACTATTGCCCTCTGCCATGTGCCACTCTGCCTTGAAGCCAACCAAGTATGGATTGAAACCTCTGTGAACTGTAAGCTAAATAACCCTTTACTTTCTTAATTTTGGGTGTCAGGTATATTGTCTCAAAAATGAAAGAAAAGTAACCAAGACAAGCATATATTTGAATCAACAACTTATAATTTGAATTAACTACTTATTTATAATTGAGTAGTGCTATGTACTGCAGAAGCTATTTTGCATTTCCATTTACAAATACTTTGACAAGCTATCCATTTTTTAAATAATAGTATAATGTAAAAAAAAAAAACCTAAGGGACATCTAAAAAAAAATGAGGTATGCCAGAAATATCAATGTTCAACTGAAATAATATATTGTGCTACACTAACATCGGCTTTAGAGTAGCCTGATAATGAGAAATGAATTATGTAGAATATTCATTCAGTACTGCAAAGCATGTGGACTACATTTGTCAGGGGTATAAAAGTAAGGATTCACCTGTGTGCTTGTATGTTCTTTACACAATTATGTCAATAGTAATCAAAGGAAACTTGAAACTCTCTTTAGATGAGAGAACATTGATATTAGAGATAAGGCTCATCTAAAAATAGAGAAATGTTATAACTTTAAATTTGGTCACACAAAATAGAAATACCATTCTAAATTCATGGGCATGTAAAATTTTGTTAAAAAATAAAAACTGTCAGTGCTAAAAGAAAGGCTAAACAAAATTATATATTTAGAAACATCACACGTCTCAGGAATTGTTTTTTTTTTTTTTTGCGGTACTGGGGATAGAACTTAGGGCCCTGCGCTTGCTAGGCAGGCGCTTATTCCACTGAGCTATATCCCCAGCCCCACATCTCAGCAACTGTGACCAAGATAAAAAATAGTACAGGAGAGTTGAAAATATGAAGCTAAAACTATTTTCACACAATGATTATAAGTGCTACTAGGTTTATAAGAATTTATTTGTTTTTAAAGAGACTTAATGAATTTTAATTAAACTAGTTCTGTTTTATGAGAACTTTCTTTATAATTATATACATGTACAGATTTAAAACAACTGAATTAATACTTCACTGCCTACTGGTCCCTGGCTAAGTAATATACATGACCACCTCTCATCCAAACTCCTAACTAAGAAGAGTAGAGCGATAGGAGGGACTCCTAGTAGCCATCAAGATAATGATATTTTATAACCTTTTTTATTGTTAAGTGGATAATTATTTATGATAATTTTTTGAGTATAACTTACTAAGTATATTTCAGTTTTATGGCCTTGATTTGTACATGTTATAATTTATAATTAAGAAATTTACTATAAACTAAAAAAAAATTAAATTTCTCAAATTTATTTTATGCAATATTTAAAAGATGAGCCTTAACATCTGCCATAATCAGAGTACAATAGCAAAGCACTGTCTACAAACCCAATATCTATTTATCTATCATTTTCCCTTCAATTTCAAATTTTAGTGTAGTTCACATTACTGTATATTTATTCAGTTACATTATATAAATTCATTTCTTCTACTAATTCACATTGCTAGCTTCAGTTGAAACCATAACCCCCAAAAGCTAATTACAATGAACAATTTTCAGTCCTTGTGCTAGATCCTTCTTGAATTTTGTTCCTGTCTAGACTCATTTTAGAATTTGAAATTTCTCATCTTGTCACTTTTCCCTGTTAGGATATCATTTTTCCTATTTTTATTTTGTGGGTTATTATAACACTGATTTTTCATTCCTGTCTAAACCACTGATTAGAATTTGAAGACTTCTTTTCTCTTCAAAATACACACTCATTCTCGATAAATATGGTTGAAAATCACACGAAATCCCTATATACGATGATATTCATGAAATTAAGTATGGTCTGAAGAAGAATATGGAAGGAACTTTCATTCCGAGTTTCACACAGGTCTTTCAGTTTTATTACTGAGGTATCACATTTCACATTTACTGCTTCTTACACGTATATGCTATAAAATTTGTTCCTGTGATTACTAAAAGAGATAGTCTAGCACATGATAGATCACTTTATTTATACAGGATATATGCGACTCCTCCTAATGACGTTTTAACTTTAAAAATAAAAGAATGAAAATATATTAACAAACAGGCAACCATTTACAAAATAGTGCAAGAACAATACAAGTAACACTGAGTTACAACCAAGGTGACAGGAAATAAATGATGGTTGTTATACTACATACTGATATCTTCAAAGTGGTTACTCAGCAAAACCAATATAGACATGCAAGATTGATCAAATAATTAATCATTAACTGTTCCTTCCAGTAAAGTGAAGGAAGTCAGTAATACAACTATGCCAGGTATCCTGTATATACATACATAAATAATTTTCCCCTTCTTTCTTTTCTCTTTACCCTCAACCCAGTTGCTCTTTATTTTTGAGCACTTTCCTTTTGTTTCACGATATCATACCTCCTAATTTTTATTCACTCTTTCGGGTTCTTATACTAGTGAGACAATATGTTGCTTACACATGCAGTTGTTATATATTTTACTTATGAGTATGATCTCTAGTTGTGACCATGTACCTATAGAAGTCTTGAGTTTCTCTTATAGCTGAGTAATATTCCATTATATGAAAAAAAGTACAATTTTTTTTATCCATTCCTCAGTGGACGGACATTTAGGTTGCTTCCATGATTTAGCAATTACAAATTGCACTGCTATAAATATGGGTGCATTCATATCTCTGTGATATGATGTTTTCATATCTTCTGGGCAAATACCCAGAAGAGGATTAGCTGGGTTGAATGGGACTGCTAGACCTACTTTGCTGAGGAATCTCCAAACTGATTTCCATGGTGGTTTCACCAGTCTGCGTTCTCACCAGCAGTGGAGAAGAGTTCCTGTTTCTCCACAGCCTCGCCAGCATTTGTTATTGGTTGATCAAGTCCTCCTAATGATAAGAAGCTCTATCCACTCAGTATAAATTATTAACATGTAAAATTACATACATCATTTCCAGATCACAAATGATTACCCTGGAATTTAACACACACTGCACAAATAAATTTACTTTCCAGGGAAATTTGTTTTTAAACTGAGAACAGCAAAGTAGCTTAGTCTCTCAGCTAAACAACTACAAAGCATAAAATAAGCTTCTTGACCTAACATTTCTGCATATTTATAAAGAAAGATTATACAGTTTAACTTATGATTTAAAATTTTTTAAGAAGCTGAAAGGACAAACTAGAAGACAAACCAGATGAATAGGTGAATGCAGATCGACAGTATTTATTTCTACCGGTCAAATATTTCCAGGAACGGGTATGTACTTCTGATTATTCCCCAATAAGTCAATGTATTTGTGGTTAAACATTATATTTTTATTCAATTTCCTTATCAGTTTTTTAAATATTGTAAAGCAGGTTTTGCATATAAATTATTCCTGAGACATAAAACTTCCTATCATATTTCCAGTTCCTGCTTTTTATGATAAAGTTTACCTAAAAATGCAAACACTTTTTATGACAAAGTTTACATAACAAAACAAAGACTATTTTATAATAGTCTTTTAGGAAGTGCATGATTTTTTTAGTTCTTTACTTAGTCTAGATAATTGAGAGCATAATGTCAGGTGAAATACATGAGACATACTAGCTTAAATATTGCATGATTTATCTTATATGAAAATCTCCAATATTTCAATAAATAACATAAGGGCAGGTAAAAAGAAGTAGGAGATAGATCCTGTCTTGAAGTGCCTGATGAGCCTTGTCTATAATTAGGAAACACTGGATGATCTCATTGTAGAAACAGACAGAGACATCTATTTCTTATAAGGCAAGAAAGTTTCATGTTTTAATGGACTTTTTGTTATACTTGAAATGTCTCATTTTTGTATGTGGTATATTTGTTGAAATGTACAAAAATGTTCAGATATTGGTACACCTTTATGAACAATATAATGCATGTATTTACATCCATAGCTATGTCTTTATATGTTTTGGGCATATAATCACATATATATCACATATATGATCACATATACGACATATATATCTTTTTCTTATAACTGAATTATGCTATTTTATGCTCCTGCAACTGATTGTGTGATTTCCTATGCTTATATTTTTAGAGTATTGTGTAATGGCTTGTTTTATGTATCAACTTCACTACTCTCTAGCACTTCACTCTTTAATCAAGCATAATTTGAGTGTATCTGTGAAGTTAGGGTGTGGATATTATTTAAATGCATAATTTGTGGATTTCAGATAAGAGGAACTATTCTAGATGTTTGTGATGGGCCTACCTTCATCAGTCAAAAAGCCTGCTGGTGGAACTGAAGCTCTCGTGAGAAGAAAGCACGGCTGTACGAAACTGCTTCGTGTGGACTGAAGAGTTCTTCCCGACTGTCTGATGCTGTGCTGGGTCCAGCCCGCACCTGTCTCCAGTCCTCAGCAAGGATATATCGGAACAATGTGTCTCTGAATCTCCACGTCCTACTGGATCTAACAGAAGCATAATCTAACTTGCTGCTACTTTAGACTGAGTTTTGATATTTCTCTATTCTTACTGCCTATTTTCTTAAAATTTTTATGCTGCTTTTATGAAATTGCAGCTACCCTTGAACTATTCCTTTTAGAAACTGACTTTTACTTTACAATCAACACTTTCTTCCTGATTTTTAAAAAAACTGATGAAAGTGTAAAATGTGCTTTATCAAGCACAAGAGCCTGAAATAGGAGAACTGATGTGCCTGGAGGAGTTTATTAATGCTTTTTCTTTTCTTTCTTTCCTTCTTTGCTTTTTATTTGTAGCTGAAATTTTCAAAAGATAGGTGTTGTAATGAATAAAGTAATGAAAGCCTCGCTAAGGCTTAGTGCGTTTGATATTAAGTTATGGAGATATTAATGAGCATCTACGAGACTTCATTTCCTGACCTCTAGCGAGTATATGTCCATGGAATTTATTGGGCTAACAAGTTGATTGTCTACTTCAATACAATGAACTATAAGCAGTTCTTGAAATAGTAATATACCAAATTTGAACACTAAATACATTTTAGATGATGCATTTAATATCCTACACTGGTTTTTCTCTCAAATGTTATCTTTTCAAATGCCATGTTAACTGACAACTATGAACATAAAAGTAATGAATGAGTGAATTTACTAATCTAATATGTATATAGTATCATGTTGCGTATTACAAAGAAAATATTTTAGTTTGTTTCAGAATATCTAGTAGAAACACATAGGTATTTCAATTGAATATATCTTAAATTTTATTAGTTTAATAAAATTTAATAAAATCTATTTTAGTCTTCCACTATTGAAAATGTTTGTCCTTATTTCATTGTTAATCTTCAATTATGTGATATTTTAGATATTATAAGTTTTAACCATGTTTATCAAGTGCATTAATGGAATAGATGTTTATAAATTAAAGGGCAAATATGTGAGTTAAATATGGGTTCATTTTTTATGTCAAAACCTCTTCCTGTATAATAATCAACCAAGGAAGTGAACGATAAATTTATTTTTATTTACTAACAGTGGGGAAGAAATATCATTTTAGCTATGGTGGCATACCTAAGATTGAAATTCATATGTGAGGGCTGGGGATATAGCTCAGTGGTGCAGCGCTTGCCTTGCAAGCACAACATCCTTTTTTTTCTTTTTTTTTTTTTTTCAGTACCAGGGATCGAACTCAGGACATTGCGCTTGCCGGGCAAGCGCTTATGCCACTGAGCTATACCCCCAGCCCCCTAAAAATCAGCACAACAGATTGTCCAAACAAAGGACTTCTTGTAGCAATTCTTTTTTTTTTTTTTTTTTTTTTTTTTGCGGTACTAGGGATTGAACTCAAGACCCTGCGCTTGCTAGGCAAGCGCTTATTCCACTGAGCTATATCCCCAGCCCCTAAGCACACCATCCTGAGTTCAATTTCAGTACCAAAAAAAGAAAACAAAGAAATAAATTTATATATGCTTTATGTATACCATCACAAAACATTAATCTTTCAATGATTTCATAAATTCCTTTATGAAATACAAATGATTTGAGAATTAAAGGTATTTTTAAATTTTTTCAGACATTTCAAAACTATGACTGATAGAAATGTTGCACATAGCCTGCTGTATCTTGCCTTCTGCTGCTAAATAGAATCTCATCAGAGACTATTTTTTATAATATTGTTATAATATACGGAAGTGATAATGTAATGAAATAGACAATTTTGATCATTTTCTGGTGATCATCAGTCTCTTACCTTGTAGAGAAAGAGAGGGAAAGAGATCTTCAGTAAAGAGTAAACCTGACATTGTTACATTCTTGCAGTATTAGCCCTACCACACAAAACATGTGGACAATTTGGGCAATTTTTTGATAAATCTTTATGAGACTAGTTTTCATCTAGCCTGGAATAAGGAGGCTGAGTGATGTGTGAGTGTCTTAGTTACTTTTCTCTTATAGCTGAGACAAAATACCCAACGCCCAAAATGAAGGAAGGAAAGGTTTATTTAGCTTTCAGTTTGTGGAGGTTTCAGTCCATACTTGGCTGTTTTTTTTTTGTTTTTTTTTTTCCTCGGTACTGGGGATCGAACTCAGGAGCTTATTCCACTGAGCTATATCCCCAGCCCCTACTTGGCTGGTTGTGAGGCAGAGTCAAAAGGCTATACTTCACGGCAGCAGAAGACAGCAAAGCAGCAACGGCCAAAAGGGAGGAATGGCAGCAAACAGCCTCTTTCTTTCCCTTACATTGTAAACAGGCTCCCCTCACCCAGGGAACCTGTAGCTCTAACACAATCTCCATGACCTCTTGCACAGGCTCAGGATGTACAGGAAGTAAGCACCCTGGCTTCCTGCTGAGTCACTCAGCCAGACCTCTAGACTCCCCAAGTTGATACAATGTATCAACCATAACAGTGAGTATGTGTGATGTTGATTAGAGAAAGAGTTCAGTAAAACATCAAGCAGGAAAGTTGAGAAATCCCACCCAAAAGGATCTAATATTAGCAGATACCCTTGAAAATATTATGTGCTTTTACAAACTGCAAGTTGGAAAAATCATAACTTTATAGAGTTCTAAAAATCCTGGAAGATATCCAAACAATGACAATATGTACCTGGTGAGCTGTTTACTTTCCCAGAAAAAAGGCTGACTTGATGAAAAATTATAAAAATTCCAAAGGAAAAGAAAATCAAGCCATTGCTGTAAATTACCCCACACCCCCCCCACACACACACACAACACTCGCAGGCGCGCTCTCACTCACATACACACATTCGCATGACTCTCAACATGGCTGTGACCATCCTGAACTTGTCCTTATACTTTAATTGCTAGCCATTTGAATACACAAAAGTCATGAATTAATACAAAGAATAATAGATATACTGTGATTACAGCAGTTTTTAGGAAAAGCTTCATGACGCTGGAAGCAGTGACTCGATTACAAACAAAATCGCTTATTCAGAGAGCTGAAGATTAGAAGTGTTTTCTGGGGAAAAGAGATAAAACTTTTTCGGAGTTTCTTCATTGCAAGTGATTATCAGGATTTAAATTCTGCTGTCATTAGTTGACACAGCCGAAAGATAACCAAACCATACAGGATTCTGGCAGGAACTGGGCTGCCTACTGATAACCCTGTACACTCACATTAATAAAATGAGCATGCAGGAAGGCAACAAAGTCGCCAAGGAACTAAGATAATAAAATAATGTGTGCAGGACAGTAGGCTACATGACGGTAATCTGACCATAATTATGAGGTTTCCTCAGGTATATTTATTTTCAAAATTTAAGTATAAATGACAGACATTTACACACACTTAATAATGGATGAATAATAACGCAAAACTTTCAAACACCTACATCCAAGATAAGCAACCAGCTAAAATGCTACAGCAATGTGTTTTACAAATTTTTGTGACACAGAACCATCCTGATTTTCTAGAAAAGAGCTATAGATGGAAATTTTCCTATTTCATATAGTGTTGCTATCGAAGATAAATAGCATATGTTGACAAATTGAGAAATTAAAATATATACAAAATATTTTTTCACAAAAAAATGGTGGTGAATCTATAATATAAATATAAATATAAATTTATATTTTAAGAATCTTGTGAATAACTTTATAAATAAATCTAACAATATAATGCAATTCATTAGGATAATGACACAATTATAAAATGCCTTTGAAGTTAATGAAATACTTGACAATTATTGGTCATAGAATATATAAAATCCTCAAAGTCAATTACAGATATATGAAACACTATTGAACATAACTGGCATGTGCTGGTAAAAAAAGGATATTTTACTCAAAGTTTAAAGAAACTCATTCAAGCTATTGTGTAATTCATATTTAAAATAAAATAAAATGTATAGATATCAAACTTGGATATTATTAATTATATTTTTATCTAATTGAGATAATTACTTAGATTATACATATAGCCAGGTGTGGTTGTGAACACCAATATTTCCTGCACTTAGGAGGCTGAGTCAGGAGGACCCCAGTGAGTTTTAGGACAGCCTAGGCTACCAAATGAGACTATCTCACAAAAATTTAAATTACACATATAATTTGATATAATTTCATATATCTATATAAACTTGCTTTCTGAATGTATTTGTGAAGTATAAACTTTAGAAATTTTAATTAATACTTATTGCTCATAATTTAGCATAAATTACCAAAACCTTAAGGTGACAAAATAAGTTTAATTTTTAAGAGATATTAGCAAATGATTTTTCATATTAGAAAATTTATTTCTGGAATTTGTAAAATTTAACATGAAATTGAAAGTAAATTTCATTACTCTCAGACATTTCACATTTTCATTTAAAATACAATAACATACTTTTCAATAAATTATCAATTTCATTCTATTATTTTAATAAACTAATAAAATGAGCAATAAACTTTTAAAATAATATTATGAGTACTGTTAAAATTTAGAAATAGTCTGTCATGTAATAACATCACCAGATTCCAAAAAATATCTTATTGATTATATATGTGTAGAATTATTGACTTTTATTATTCAGAAGGCTATGAATATCAGAAGATATTCATAGTGTAAAGTCTGAAAACTTAAACAATGATAATCAAATATGAGTAAATATCATACAAAATCTTGTGATTTCTCTTTGACTAGCCTTCCTTCCATAGACATTTGAGTACAGTTAAAAATATATGGTCAGTGTGAAGTATGAGAATTTCCAAAACTGAAGTCAAGGGTGAAATGAGGAAATATAACATGAAAAAGGAAGAATTTCAAGTAGTAGATATTTTATTGGCTATAATGGATGATTTATGATAATTACTCAAATAATTAAAACAAATTTTCTGCCTTCTATGGTACAAAACTGCACCAAGTCCCAAATATGGCATATTAATAAAGTATTGATATTGTTTAAAATTCTATAAATATATTTTGAGTAATCTTATCATATAATCTTATGTAAGATTCCATGGGTCTCACTTCAGTTTAAGAAGCCTTAAAATTACCAATGCTTAGAAGTTATTTTGCAGGGGTTATACCGCCGCGGAACAGTGGCTCCCTGGCAAGTGCAAGATCCTGAGTTTGATTCCTGGGACCAAAACCAAACAAACAAAAAAGGAATTATCACAAGCATGTTTTCATATTTGAATGTCTTGAGAATCACCAACTTCACTTCTCAATACCAATATTAGACAAACACTGTAATATTGGTAGTAAAAGAATTGACTTTAAAGAATATTAAGTGCAGGATTAACTGAAGGTCACACATAATAAACAAAATATTAACATATAATCTGAACAGAACAATTTTGGAATAACCATATGCATTTTAGTACATTTATATTATAGAATAAAATTATTCTCATCAAATGAAGTCAGTAGCTTTATATATAACTTTCTATAATGCCCAATAAGATTATTTATACAGTTTGTATAGATAGCTATAGATATGGGTGAAGAGATAGAAATTCTTTACAAAATTGAAAATGGTTGTCAAGTAGACCATACTGGTATTTGTACATAATTAAGCATTTTTATAGCTATTGACTATGTTTTAAAAAATTATGACATTAAAAAAGTGATTTTAAGCAAAAAGTCTTATAGCACCAAGCCTAAACTAGACAGAGCACTATACCTTGCATTGGTGTTTATTGTGAAACTAAAATGAAATAAAAATTTATTTTAGTTAATTTATAAAATTCAGATAGAAATATTTGAAAATCAGGGTTTGTATAAAGATCAAATATTATTCATTCACCACAATATTTGTTTGGCTATGGATAATCTATTTATTTATTAGTTATATTCCAGAAAGGCTCCAGAATGAAAGCTTAGCAATGACACCACAGATAAATATCATACCTGTAGGAGTAAGTATGTTCACTGCAGTAAAAGGCATGGGTTTGCAAAAGCTTGGGTTAGAGGTAAAGCATAGAAAATCCTCTAGCTCTATCTGCTTATCCTGCCTCAAATTCAGTGTCAGAGGCTACAACCCTTCATCTACTCAGTTAGTTATGGGCAATGTGTTTTATACCTTGATATCATCTCTCCAGTGGTATGGGATTAGTCAGATCCCCAACAGAAGACAAAGTTGTTTTTGAGTATAATCCCATGATGATTTGTTCTTTTGTAAATACATATATTTATGTAATTGAGACATAGCCCTAAAAGCAACATCCCACACTGATTTACTCTATTATTGGTCATGAAGTATAATGCAAAATAAATAAAATTTAAAAGAAACAAAAAATTTCCCTTTGTTTCACAATGTCTATCATATCTCCCAATTTTTATTCACACTTTCAGGTTCTTACACTAGTGATACAATACATTGATAACACATGTACATCTGACCTATTTCACTTATGAGTATGGTCTCTGCTCAAAAGTAAAGAGGAATTGGGATGAGGGAAAAGAGAAAACGGAGAAAGGGATAATTATGTATGTATACACGGGATAGCTAACACAGTTGTGCTTCTGACATCTATTGATTTATTGAAAGGAACACTTAATGATTATTTGATCAATCTTACATGTCTATATGTATTTTCCTGAGTATGCATTTTGAAGTTATCAATATGTAATACAACACCATTGTTACTTCCCTGTCATTTTGCCTGTAATTGAGTATTGCTTGAACTGTTCTTGTGCCTCCTTGTAAATGCCTGTTTGTTTGTTAATATGTTTTCATTCTTTTACTTTTAAAATAGAAAAGCTTTAAATATATAGTGGTTATTCTACTGACTTAAATATTATTCTTAAACTGTATTCAGATAATTTCTTTACAAGGTGTGTACACTATTCTATAAAATTTTAATAAAAATTTAAACCTAAATATCCTACCTAGTGTAGATTAATATTTCATCCACCATGTGATAAAGTTAATAAAATAAACAGTTGGCATTGCAGAGCAAGTTGATTGCTAGGGAATAATTAATTTCCTAGCAACACCCTAAAAAGGCCCACAGGAGAGCTGGTGTATTCACATATTTCTGAGTACTTCAGCAATGCTTCAGTTCAAAAAGATATTAAACTGCTGCAACCTTTGATTTCATTTAGACTTTCCTTGGAAAGGGTCCAAAATTTGGGCCAAAAAACTTCGCACAGGAAGTCAGACATCTTATATAGCCTAACAGAGGACACTTCTGCTGAAAAGAGTATTATTTCTTTTAATAAAAAATGATTCTCTAATACACATTTTAATGCATAATCTATCAATACATGTATAACAAAGCTTCAAGAGCTGTAAAGCCTTACATGGTTTCTCTCTTATAAGAGGAAAGAATGCTCTTGTAAAAAGCATAAAGTAAAGCACTGTGCATATTTCAAATGAAAATGAAGGAATTTGTATTGTTGATTGTGTTTGCTATTGCAAAGATGGCATTATTTTTTCAATAGCCCACTTGAGTACTATTGAGTACATGATTCCCAAGACACCTTCATTTTCACTATAAACTGAATACTACAGAGCCTACTTGTATATTCAAAATAATTTGAAATCTAAAAAGCAACAATTACTGAAAGCTTTATTAAAGAAACTCAATACAAGGTGGTCTATATTAAAACCTATATTCCTATAATTGGCACTGTATGAGTTATATCACTGGTGCTAAATCCACAAAGGATGAATTATCTGTTGAGATTAAGATGGATTTTTTTTTCACAGAATCCACATTTGATTGGCTGCAGTGAGATGAGCCACTAAGCAGGTCCTGAACAAACGTTAGCCTAAAACAATTGTGTTTTATGATGATTTAAAGTATGTAGCCTTCGTATCACGTGTATACCCTTCCCAAAATGTTCTTGTCTTTTTCTGTAGTTTAGGTGAATTGAATAATCAAGGAAAGATGGGGTAATAATTCAAGATCAAAATCTGAAGAAAGTTATAAATACTACCCAGCAGCTCCTTTGAATTTTTCTTCTCTAGGTGGTATAGAGAAATGAAGTACATTGCTGTCCACCCATCTATGCTCAGTGAAGGTTGTGACTTTCAAATATCAGAGATGAAATTTTGAATGCTTCCATCCAACAAAATTTGCATGAATAGATCTGTGAAAATGCATGAGAGAGAGAGGGAGAGAGAGAGAGAATGTGTACTGTGTACACTTTGGAAAGGGAAATTCCTTTTATTGGTTAATCAAGTACAAAAGTAGATCCAAAATAATTAACTGTTGATTCTAAGTGAATCAGAAAAATACTTGCTACAGAATCTACCACAACATATGTCATGCAGTCCTGTTTGAGTTTATAATCATAAGTACATTCTTATTAGGAATTCAGAAGAGCCCAAAGTTACGTTGTTAGTATTTTATTCTTATTCCTGGCAATGTTATTTCTTGATCACTATGCGAGGTCACATGCACTGTATACAGTATTTGTCTTCTTGATTCATTATAGTCTACTTTCAATTTCAGCTGTTTCAGTGGTCTGGTGAGATAACTTCAAGGCTTAAAAAGCAAAATTTATGTTCTCTTCCTTTAACATATTCATTTTTCTTATACTTTAATGATTTTCTGTATGCTTTCTATCTATATGATTTGCACACCATTATTTATCAATGGGGTCTATATATCATGAATTTTTCTTTGCTGAATATATTTGACAGAACATATTTTGCCAGTTATTACTATTTTATGTATACGATTATTTCTCAAGATGTATCTCCCAAACAGTTACATTTTTTAATAGTTTTTTGAACTTTGTATCAAGTTGTCTACTGGCTACTGGAAAAACAACCAGGCATGGTAAGAGAGTGAAAACACGGACATTTTTTCCTAGCTTTATGGTGGCAGAAGATACTCTACCGTGTAATTACGTGATTAGCTCTACTAACTCTTCTTTTCCTATTTACTTCCTACTTTTTCTTATCTATAAATTTTCCCCCCAAAGCTGATTCCAATCTCCCATCCCTTTCTCTTTATTTGCTAATGCAGATAAATGTAATACTGTCTCCTGGAAGTCACATTAATATTTTAAAATAATTCTCCAGCCAGACATGGTAGTTAATGCATAAAATTCTATGTGTTATGTAACTTGAGACAGGAGAATTGCTAGTTTGAGATGAAGTGGCCAATTTAAGGAAACACTAAAAGTTTTCCAAACACAGGAAAGTCTAGGGTTATAGCTCACTGCTCCCTAACGTCAATAACAAATACTGCAGGAAAAATATTTCCCAGTAATGTGTGGTACCTGAAAGAGCCATTCCACAATGTAACATTATATTTGTGCATGGAATTTTTAAAATTTGATACAATTCACAGTCATTTTAGATAAAGCATGTGCACAGAATAAAAGGAATAAGCCCTGCTTCAGATTCAGAGTTTAGACAAATGAAATTAAACAATTAAACCATAGATTACATGTTCTCTACAAAATTTAACAACCATTAAGCTTATGTAAAATTAAAAAATTACAATGACTTCAACAAAAAGAAATAAAGAAAAAATAATTAAAAATGAAATCAGAATAGCATTTCATACTTTCTTCTTTCTTTATACAGCAGACACAGACATATAACTGAAGCACACAAGTTCTATTAGTGCACACATGTCTCTGTGGCATGATATTTTCAAGTCTTCTGGAAAAATACCCAAAGGGTAAATAGCTGTGTTCAATGGGACCTCTAATCCTAGTTCACTGGGGAATCTCCAGAGTGATTTCCACAGTGGTTGCACCAGTCTACACTTCCAAGTTTATTTATAACAGCACAATTAATAATAGTTAAATAATGGAAACAACCCAAATGCCCATCCACTGAGGAATGGATAAAGAAGATGTGGTATTTTTATATAATGGAGTACTACTCCCCTATAAAGAAAGATAAACTTGAGGCTTTTATGGGTAAATGAATACAACTACAGACCATATTAATAAGTGAAATAAATCAGACTCACATGTGCAAATTTCGTATTTTCTTTCTAATGTAAGAACCTGAAAGAGTAAATAAAATCTAAAAGGTACAATAGATATTGTGAAAGGGAAAGAAACTGCTCAAAAGTGAAAAACAACTGGGGTGAGGGAACAGAGAAAAAAAGAAGGAAGGGAAATTTTATGTGTATGTATGTGTATATACAGATAGATAGATGCAAGATAGCTAAGTGTAATGCTAGTATCTATTGATTTATTGAAAGGAACAGTCAATGTTTAATTGTTTGATCAATCTTACGTGTCTATATCTGGTTATTTGAGTAACCAGTTTGAAGATAACAATGTGTAATATAACAACCATTGTTAATTTCCTACCACCTTGTTTGAAATTCTGTATTGCTTTTATTTTTTGTGTGTTGTGTTGTTTACGTCTCTGTATTTGTAAATTTGTTTTTGTTCTTTTCTCTTTAAAATAAAGAACTTCTATTGGCGATCCGTAAGGTTTCAGTGTGGTTTGCTGTAGAAATAATACAGATTTCCTCCTGTATGCCTTTGACTAATGTTAAGTGACAGAGGGAGACACAGCTAAGCCAAGCAGTGTAAAAACAATTAGCAATCTTTAATTTTTTTCAAGAATGACACTTCACGATTTTAGAAAGTTAGAACTTTACTCTTTTGGAATAGAAAGTATTATCAATTAATGTGTCATAACACTGCATTGTTTTAAGAAATACAAACAGCTTTTTGTCTTCTTAGGGCTGATTTTCAGACATGAATACTTTTAGAGATTTACATAAATGCTCATTTTGAGGAGAAAAATTTTTCTATTTCAAATAACATATTCAAAGCTTCTTAGAGGTTTTACTTCTCTTGAAAATGACGTGGGTGATGAACCTTGTCTACAGTTAGGAAATGGAGAAACCCTTCACACTACAGACATGGATTAGAAGAACTATCTTGCAGTAAATCAGAATTGTACTATCAAGTTATGTGATGAGCTCTCTTGTATTACTCAGTAAATCATGAAATATGACAATAGGACACTCAATACACTACTGAGAACTGCATAATAAATCATGAAATTTCACAAGAAGTTGCACAACTTCCGAGGCGTTAGTCTCTTAACCATGCACTTTCACAATAAAGTTTTATGAAAAATTTATTTCTTTGCCTTTTGTTGTAAGAGGGTAACAATCCATCAGTGGGTACATCACTGAAAGGCGAACGCCCTCTGCACCACACTGGTATCTGCAGCCATGCTATCGAGAAAACCAGGATGGATTTATCTTGACTAAGAAAAATACTACATAGTCCACTGAACATTTCACTAAATACTAAAGTCATTTCCAGCAGAAAATTTAATTCATGACTTTGATTTGTAATTCATTAAAGTAGGTCTTATTTAAATGCAATTTAAACTGAATTATTATAGAAATACTTATAAGAAATAATATTTATGGATACTTTAACCATCCTTGCTAAAAAGAAAATAAGTAAATATCAGTGTAAAAGCAACTATGTACTGTGTGTGTGAAGAGATGGTGAAGTGCTTACACACAGTGAGTTTAAATATGTTTAATCTCTAATTTTTATATTTGTGAAATTTATTTAAGATTTTCATAATTTAAGAATATTTTTGACAGATAGGCATCATGTGTCTGAGTCTTAATTCTATTTTGTAAATGATATATGACGTTTCAATGTATTTATTATTAAATTTTTAAATAAATTTTTACTGCTTTCCAAGGTAATATTTTGAAAGGATAAGAAGGGTGAGAAGTTTAGCATGTATGTAGGGCATTCCCTACTATGTAGTGCTATGACTAGTTTATGTCCAGAAAAACAAAATATGCATTTTCAAATTTCAAATGTATCTGGTTTAAGAATATAACTAATATCTGTCCTGGATAAGGTTACCTCATAATTTGACACCTATAATTGAATATAAAAACCCTACCTCTATAATAATGAGACCCAGAACTCTATGTAGGATACAAGAAAAAAACAGTTCATATTGGAAATTTTAACATCACCATCGAGTTCTGTTCAATTTAGGTCCTACTTTCATGGACAAATATATGTAGCACTAGACTTATATTAGAGGGCTGCGAACTACTGCAAGATATGGAAACACACACCCTCGCAAATGTATACAGTGTTGAATTATTCTCTGATACACTACAAAAAACTCTATGTGTATAACACACAGAAAGTAGACTCAGACATGATCCAAGAAACAGTCACCACTAACATATCCCTTGGTGGCTGAGGCTTTTTTATATGAGAAGCAGCAGATGGAAGAACGTTCTGCCTGTGTCCAGTTGCGGACCAGTGAGGCAGAATGGCAGTTGTTGCTGTTTCCCTCTGTCTTTCCTACGCACAGAAGTAGGGCTGCTCGCCTGCTCACTTTTCCAGTTTGCTTTTCCATTGAAAGGCTTGATGTTAAGAGAGCTTCATTTAGTGAAACCAGGCTAGTGCCTTATAAGACTGAAGTGCACAATTCAAATCTTCTAGAACTCACTATTTATAAGTCTCCTGCATGAGTTTCAATAATATCACTGGAGATCATTAATAAGAGAAAGCCATTATCTGTTCATATTTCCATTGTATCAATTTATGTCTCTATAAAAAGGAAGGTCATCTGCACATGCATACATATTCATATACACTCACTTAAAAATAAGAATTTGAATATCATTTTTAAAAATAAAGAAAATACAGTAAAATCTTATGCCTTATACTGCTAATTATATTATTTTGACACATAATTGAAAGGTTTTTAGAAAACAAACATATTTCATCTTCAAGATGGATAAACATGTAATAACTATGCATTGATATCTTATTTTTATTAGTTATTACTGGATATGTATACTAGGCCTGTCCTGGTGAGAATTGGAGCAGTGTATTCTAAATAAAAATATAAACATTCTTTGACTTTCTTTGTTAAACTGTTTTATGTATAAATTGAACCAAAATGTACATATTTTCAGAACTGTTTTGTCTAAAATTCTAAATAATGTTGGAAATGAGATTATAAAATTGTAAATCATTATAATTCTTTAAATAAATTTGAAATACTTCAGTAAATCATGCTGCATTTTCTTTATAGTATTAATATATTCACTGTAAACTATTTCACCTTTTGGAAAACATGGCAAAATCTATAAACTACTATATATGCCTTATCGGTTCTTATAGTTGGTATTTAAATTTGGAAAAGTAATCTTGGAACCCAGCAAGAGCTCGTGCCAAGAATATTTATGAGGAAAATGGCATAATTAATAGTCTCAAAATCCCACATTAATATAACTACTTAGGCAATGCTCAGAAAAGTGTCAAAACTACAAGATTTCAATTTGGAAAGATTTTTATTTTATTTTTCAAAATATGCATATTGTCAAATTGCAGCATTTTACAAAGTAAAATGACATCACTTATTCAAAGTAAATATTTTGTCATTTGTATGTAACTTTTAAGTTCGTCCAAATCAGACTCTCTAAGACTTAATTTATATACGTCCAGTTCAAGCCAAACTAGGTTTGTGGCATTCTTCCTTCGTGATCGTACTTACAAGTAAAAAGCTCTAACAACATAGTAAATGAACAGGAGGCTGACAATGGAAGAGAAGATAGATTTCCCAAGGACATCAGGACTTCAGGAAGGACGCAGTGGTAAATTTTCTAGATTTCTTCATTACCTCCCACAAGTGCTACATATGTGGCCAGGGCATTATAAAAGTCTGCAGCTTAGGACCAATGGGCACAGAAAAAATGAAGTATTTTCTTCAGAGCTAATTTGACAATACTGGCTTGCCATCAAGGTAACAGTCATCTTTTGTTAAGGCTGGTGGAGCTGGACTTGGAATGTGTCTTGAACCCACCTATTTGCTTTATAAAAGCAGGCAGTTGGTTTTCCACACTGTCTGGTCCTGGCCCCCTGAATGAAAGCTGATGTTCCTGTGGAAGAGTAAGACGTTCCTGTCCCATGCCAGCCCACTTTACACTGTCACACAGTGAGTGATACCCAGAAGTGTGCTGAAATTCCTCCACCACATGACATCAGCAAGGCTGAATCCAGAGCTACGAGACGCAGGAGCAGGCGGAATACTATTTCCACCCAATACTGTTGTCAGGGATGACAATAGGAATATGAACTTCTTTCCATACCCAGAATAAAATAAGTAGACTTAAGAAATGGGAAGTGTAGCTGGGGATATAGCTCAGTTGAATAAGCGCTTGCCTGGCAAGTGCAAGGTCCTGAGTTCGATCCCTGGTACCGCAAAAAAAAAAAAAAAAAGAAAAAAGAAATGGGAAGTGTAAATAAGGACCAAAATATATACTGTGAAATAGAAGGAAAATGTTCACATGAAAACAGGGAGGGTAAAGGGGGAAAGGAAGGGACAAAATGGGAAAAGCTTTTGTAAATAAGGAGGGAAAGAGGTACTGAAGAGAGGATCAGGGAATGCGTAAAAAGCATCAAGATATATCACATATATAAAATTCTCTAAGATGAATATATCATCAAGTTTCCCAAATATGTACCAATAAACTTAATTAATAAAAAATGTCACCCAACAAAGCTGAACCAACTAACCCTACTCCTAGTCCACAATGCAATCTATCCCAGAACATCTGGGTATTGTCTTAAATATAAATTTAAATGATTTACAAAGCAAGAGATAAGAAATGAGGCTACAAGATACTTTAATTCCATCCAAATCCCATGGCAACAAAGGAATGAAGCAGAAACCGAAATCCATGCTTCTATGTAACTGTAAAAAAGAAATGGATAACATAAGTAAACAACAGGATCTAACTGCTATATGCAAAACATTCTACCGAATGCCGCAATACATTTTTCAGGGGTCAAAAACACTCAAAAGTTTATAGCAGTGCGGAGACAATAAATAGCAGTGATACAATGCGTACTTCAACAAGCTGTAAGAAAGTAATTGCGAATGTTTGCACTATTGAGAAATGCTAAATGTTGGAGCAGACAGATTTACACTGATTTATATATTACATAATATTTAATGTAGGAAAACAAAATGGTGCTCAATTAAAATATAAATTTCTGATATTTACGATGTTTGCTATCGTACATGTAATATATATGTTTAAAATACATTTAATAAAAGTTGTTGCACACCCTACTTCTCCATCTATATTACATTCACAAAATGATAAAATACGGAAATACACAACATTTCCATCATAGCAAGAAATTTGGAAAAGGCAGAGGTGGCTGAACTACAGAAGGTTACCAAATGAGATCCTCAGGGTTCACCTGTTCTATTTATCAACCCTGGAAGCTGTCATCCTAATTCTTGCATGTGATCAAACTGCATAGAGTTAAGTACACACACCCACACCCACACCCACACCCACACACACATACACACACACACACACACACACAAAGCTACTGCACTCCAGGAAACTAGAATGGATGGCTTTTAGTCTTTTTGTTTTTCTTATCACTGGAGGAAATTTGTATATGGAGTCACCTTCTGCATTTTTTATAACTTCATATGAATTTGTAATAATCTTAAAAAGTGAGACATTATCAGTCACAACATTCCATGTATTCCTCAATTCTATAATTTTAAATTCGATGACATATTAACTATGAGAAAATATTTTACCTATTTTTAAATACTATATGCTATTTATAATTCTTCACATTTTTTTACAAATTATGCAATCTCTGTATGATCAGCTCACAGTAATATATGCAGAGATGTGTGACTTGCAGTAAAGTAGTATTAAATATTGCATTAAAATTCAAGTAAAAGCTAGTTACTGAAAATAAAGAATTGATTCCAAAGTACTGTGCTTCTCTTCCAGAGTTAAACTGAGACTTAGACTAGTTACTAGTTTTTAAGTTTTTCTATGTTAATTCCATCGACTAATTTTATTTAATTATAGAACAAATCAGTTAAAATTTTCAATTATTATATGATTTTTAAAAATTTCTACATGCATATTACACCATTATCTTAAAACTTGTGCTAAACAAACAACTTCAATTTATTCTGTGTTTTCCCATCGTACTTCAGATATATACTGCTTTTATGTTCTCTAAAATATTGATACTATTACATTTGTTTCAATTTTTTCTTTGTATTTTGAAACATTTTATAAATTGGTAAGTGTGGTGTAATTGTCATGATTATGTGTGGTGAATGTTTTATAATTTTACTGTCAATATGAAATAATTTGAATGTATTTTAAATTTATATACTCTCATTCAAAACCTTTTAAATCAGATCATCTTGGAATGAGATGTCCTCTGAACAATCAAATATTACACACTGTGATGCATTCATCCCAAAAGATCTCTATAGCGTTTGTTTTCTATATCCTTGGGAAATATGGTTTATTTAGCTATAATTTTGAAGAAGTTGGGCTGGGGATATAGCTCAGTGGAATAAGCGCTTGCCTAGCAAGCACAGGGTCCTGAGTTCGATCCCCAGTACCGCCAAAAAAAAAAAAAAAAAAAAAAAACTTACGTTAAAAAAAAAAAAAAATTTTGAAGAAGTTGATAGCATTATTTATGCTATTGTATTTTGTTAACTGAAGTACTTAGTTGCTGAATCTAAACCTGTTTCAGAAACAGTAAAATATACCTTTCTGAATCACCCAAGTCTCAGGTCATTCTGTGTCCATTACTACCCTTAGGGCTTTACAGTGGTGAAAATATACCCATTCCATACATTTTTTATGAAATTATGTACTGAAACCTGATGATATTTGGCTGTGCATCTCAGTAACTTGGGGGATACAAGAAGCAATCTTTGTATTTACCCACTTGGTATGATATACCAACCATGTGTGCACAGGTGTGCAAAGGTGTTGAATTGAGATTTTTTTACACACATAGTGCTCCATGTAACTTTTTGTGCATATATCCTTGAGAATCATGGGGGGAATACACCCATATCATACTTTTGTAATGTAAATATGCAATTTACCATATGGGAGCCAAGTGTGCTTCACAGTAGCTGTATCTAGGGGTACAAAAAAGGAACTTAGCTGTGCATTCACCCATTTGGAAGATGAAAGGCAAGGTGTATATATGAGTTCCAAAGCAGCAACATATGAGTTTTATACATGAAATGCTCATTGTTAAATTTCTATGCATTTAGGATTTGTTCCAAAATGTTTTGTTTTATTTTTTCTTGTAGATTTAGCCCAATCCAGTGTAATGTATCAGGAAAGATCAGATTTACAAGTTTGGGAAGAGGTCAAAAGTAAGTCACTATCAAAAAAATTGATTCATTAGGTGACTTATGAATGAATGATGATGACAGTGACTTTGATGTTGGGTATTGGAGCCAAAGGTACTGTGACAGTGAAATGCAGCAAGGATCAACCAGTACAGACACATGGAATGAAGGTGTCTTTGGTTCAGTTGAGGAAGAGCAATGTTGAATACCTATTTGACAAATCAGAATGTAACAAAATAGTCACAGATGTCTGAGCTACCCAAAGTTAGAACTAGGTCGGAAAATATAATTAGGTTCTTGGCAGAGGTAAATCTATTGGATGAAGTGCCAGAATGGTCATTCCATGTTGGAATTGTTTTTAACAGCTGATAGACTATAAGGTGTTGTGAAATACACAAATCCTGCAATACAAGTCAGATGTTTTGTACGCACAAATAGTCATATTAAAACATGTGCTAATTATGACACCTCCTTATCAGAACTGAAAGTATTCATAGGTCTGCTATACTGAGTAGGGCTTTCTCATGGTAACTGCAGAAATGTAAAAGACTTATGGAGAATAGTGGGTGTGGCTTAAGATTTGTAGGACAATAAGACACTGAGGAGATTCTGTTTCCTTCAAAATTGCCTGAGATTTGAGGCCAAAACCATCCTTAAAGTGAGAAAAAGAACTGATAAAAGAGCTGCTATCTTTATTGCTTGAGTTTTTATTCAAAGTGTCAAGCAATTTACACATCCTCTGAATACATGAATATTGATGAGCACTCTGGAGCATTTTGTGGTCTCTGTAGCTTTAGATAGTATTTGACAAATAAGTCCTCAAAATATATACCCTAGTAAATGTACAGGCATATTGTAGTTTCTTTTTTATTAATTACGTTTATCAGTACATTTTATTTTAAAGACAATGAAAAGACCAATAGCAAGATACCACAACATAGACAAAAAAACAAAACAAAGCAAAACAAAAATTATACAGGGTTTAAGAACAAAATTGTAAGAATTAACAGTGATTGTTATATTACATATTGTTATCTTCAATAAAGCTGCTCATATTACCAGATGTAAGAATGCAAGATTGATCGAACCATTAAAGATAATAAAATATAGAAACAACACAGAATTTCACTATAGAATGGTAGGAATTCACCAGTGGTTATTATATTGCATATTATTGTTTTCAAATTAGTTATACAAATTACCAGATATGAGCATGCAAAATTGGTGAAAAGAAGTAAGCATTACCTGTTCCATTAAATGTATTTTAAATATATAATGATCACTTTCACCATAGTGACTTTAAACCTGTACATGATTTGTCTCAATTCCTTTTCTCCCCATTCCTTTATCCTGCCTTCAATCCTTCTTCCCCTCCTTATTTATAAAACCTTTGCTCCTATTGTTTTCTTATTTTATTTCTTTTTTTCTTTTCCCTTCTTTCATTTCCCCCCTTTTGCAATTTACCATTTTTTTCCTGTTTCATAATATCTAGTATGTATTCTGGCCCTTACTCATCCAATTTAGAGATTTATCCTAGAACTCAGCCATCAGGTTTTTAAAGGTTATAATAAAACAATTATACATTAAACTTCTCTATATTAGTTGTAATTTCTATGAGCCCTAAGACAATTCCTCTCTGCTCAATGCAGCCAAGGCAAGCCAAAGTTTTGGACATATCTATAATCTCAGGGAGAGTTTTTCTCACCCAGGTCTCCAGCACCAAGATCTCAGTCCTGAAGCCATGGTAGGGACTCTAGCCCTCTCTCGTTGTGAACCTTAACCCTGCCTGCACTGACTTCGGCTGAGTTCAGAGTAAGACGAGTTTCTCCTCTTGTAAGGTTAGACTCAACTTTTCCTGCTATAAACTTGAAGTTCACCAGGGACTGATCCCCTGCCCTCAGGGCAAACAGTAACTGAAGTTTCAGGGGAGAAATGACCGTGAATTATTTATTCCAGGAGCAATAAATTCAGCGAGCGTCAAAATCTTCATTGCTCCTATCTCAGCAGTTCATCGAAATGTGACCTTCAGCAATTGGTTACCAGTTTCCCACTGATGTTGCATCTGCTCACAGAGCACAAGTTGAATAGCACAAGAACTACACTCAAAAATAAAGCAGAAATTCCCCATGAAATGTTGGAAGTTCAGATAGAAGATTTTATATTACTGTCTGTAGATCACAGAGACATAACATTGGCCTCTTACACAGCAAAGAAAAGCAAGGTGGTATTGCTGATGTCAACATTACACCAACATAATAAGAACAACAGAGAAAACTTGACAAAAATGAAGACAAAAGTGGTAATTTTTTATATCAAAACCAAAGTCATAGTAGATATAGTTGATGAGCTATGCTGTAATTATCACATCACTTGACACACAAAGCATTGGCCAGTGATTATGTTTTACTTGGTCCTAAGCATGTGTGGCATAAAAAGTTTCATAGTTTACAAAGAAAGTGTCAAGAGCAAAATATCACAGAGAAATTTTCTTAGGGGGTTGGGACTGGAAATGATATAAGATCACTTACAATAGAACAAGAAAAGAATGTTTCTGCCCAAGGAACTACACAAAATTTCTAAACCAGACTGGTGAGCTGCCAGGTAAACAGATAGCTGAAACATCAGAAGGACCTACTAAGACAGCAGGAAAATCAAAAATAGTCAATTGTGTCCTGAAAAGGACAAGAAAATAAAACATACGTGCTATCATTACAAGTGACACCTGTGGAACATACACAAATCATGTGTTAAAACTGTTTTGGGTATGACAGTTGAAGTAGAGGTCATTTCAGTGGTGTATTTTGCTTGCACTTTCATTGCAGCTCACGTAAGTATTTATGTTGATTTCTTTTAGGTTTTGTAAGCAAGTAAACAGCTGATGTCGAAATGCCGGTGTCTATTCTAAGTGCTCAATACATGTTTGACATTTCATTTTATTGGTATCTTATTTTCCTGCTCAGGGCACATTGTGCAATATGGATGGAAACACCTGAAAAAAGACAAAGAAAAGAAAAGTGGCAAGAAGTGGCTGCCACGCAGGAAAGGAAAGCTAAGCACATGTGCTCTCTGTGTACAAGAGACTTGTGCATGGAACCTGCAGTTGTCGGGTGTGAAGACCTCCTTGGGTGTGGCAATTGGCATGAAGATTATTTTTGTTTTAGAGTTCTATTGTTATTTTCATAGTAATTCACAAACAAATTTATTTCTTTTCTTTTTTTCAGATTTTAGAAATGAATATTTGATGTTGATGTTTATTCTAAACATATGATACATACTATGCATTTAATATTTTTTTGTTGATATTTTATGTACCTGTTAACAAGACATTGCAGGATATAATGTCTTCTGACTATATAGCAAGATCAGTGAGATGTCAAGTGTGTCCTATGAAAAAGACAGGAAGTCAAATCACATGTGCTATCATTTTTAGAATTGTGTGTATACAAAGCATATCATTTTCACATGTGAAAATTAACTTAGCTGTGATATTTAAAGATTATTTCTACTGTAGAGTTCTTTTAGTGTTTTCATGGTAGTTCATATAGAAATTTACCTGTTGTTATTTTTTAGACTTTGTAGGCAAAAGAAATTTGATGTTAAAAATTTTGATTCTTATGAATACACATTCAAAAAATACTAAAACATCAATGCTCTTTAAAATATTTTTCCTGTTAAGTACACATTGTTTAATATAACAAAACTCATACAGAACTAAAATGAATAATTCATCCATAAAAATCCTTCTAAAACTATCAGTGAGGATATGATACACCCCTCATGATGCCCCCATTAATTAGAATACATTTATTTACAGATGTGCCTTTTTTGTGACTAATTTTGGAATGCAGCATGCTTAATACAATCAGGAGCACAGCCTAGATAATGTTTAACATTACAAATAACATTAGTTTGGCAGGTGGGCCAGTGTATCAAGGTGGTTTTCTCGTTTTATACTACAGAATATTGTGCACTGAAAAATGCAAGTGGATTCAATCCACAAAGCATAATTAGAATTATGGTTAAAATGAAAATTTTACATATCAACTTTCTTTTTCCCTTTAAAGAAAAATTTAGATTTTTATGCCTAAGCAGTGTATTTATAATCCTGTGGTTTTCATGTTTAACAAATATATAAAGATTAACAGTCCTTACAAGAAATTAGAGGATGGCATTTGATCACTTACAAGCTGAGAAAATAGAGCTAATTACTATGATTATGACAAATCAAAATATCATGATATTAAGGACAACTGATCTATTACTCCATGTGCAATTGTATCTCATTTGAACTATACAAAAATGTTCACTTAGTTAAAGCCAATAGATGTAGACCAGGGTTTAAATGGTGAGATTGTCCACATGGCAGGGATTTTTATTTTCCCATCTGAATGATATTATATAACAATCAAAATATTAAATTTTAATTGCATATGTTTAAGGTCTACATGTAATGTATATTATATAAAATGGAGTGCTTATTAGTGCACGAATTAAACTTATGCATCTTTTGTTTTACAAACTGCAATTTTACAAAGCATATTTATTCCTGAAATGTATGCATATCTATCCTCAGATTTACCCTCAGAATTTCTAATATACTGAGATAATCTAAAGTGTACTTGTTTGTTTAATCAGCTATACACTGATTTTTAAGCAAAGTTGATTCCATTAGAATTCACTTTTCTATGTAATTAAAAGCCTAATGGCAGAAAATTTAAAGTAAATTTTAACAAAACAAAAAATCTTGATTTTCTTGCCTAGTTTCTATGAGCAGTGTTTTAAAATAGAATTTTGTTTTATGTTAACATAGTAAACTTTGTAAATTACATCTAATCTCATAAGGCATCCAGTTTTATACCTTTTACTCCTCAAAAATGTTTTGCAAAGTAAGTTAGCTTTGTGAATTTGTCTTTATCATTTTTAAGGATATAACCTCTCAATGCAAGATCCTTTTTTAGCAAAAATATTTTTTGCACATATATTCCTTTTTTTTTTTTTTTACATTATTCTGTTTTCTACTTACTGGTTATTTTCTGCCTTTTTCTCATTTCTAGATTTACCAAGCAAAGTATATCTAATACATACAGTAAATTTGGCCTGAAAAATGTAGTGACCCAGTTATTTACAGCAAGCAAATATTTTTGTGAAACAAGGTTAGTTCCACCAGAAGTGTATATTAACCATGTACTTACGACCCTTTCTTTATAAACCAATCTGAATTACCATGTAGAAGAAAGTACACCATTTACAAATGCCAAGTTTAAGAAATACAGTTTTATAACACCTTTAAAATTTCACAGGTAAACAACACAGGCTATAAAATTTTTGCAAACACCGTTTAAGTATTAATATGCATTTTACTGAGAACATAGCTTTTTGAGCAAGACTATCTTATACTGACCCAGACAAATACAGCTCTCTCCAGTTAAACAGGGAATATACACAGAATTAATTTAGCTAAATAATATTTACTTTTACAACATATTAAGACAACAATCATGACTGGCTGCATTAAATATACCAGGACAACTGCATTTCTAAGAATAAGGTATATCACATATAATAATGGTTTATGTAACCAGAATTGTAAACCATTGCTTTAAACAGATACCTACCCTTATATAGCTAACACTTAATTTTTCTAATCAAGGCCTGACAGAAGATAGTAGAAAACATAAGAAATTATTTGACAAAGCAAAACTATTTTAGTTGTGGTTTATTAAGAAAAGATCAATACACTTTGAGTTAATTTTTAAAAAGAAATTTAGAACAAACTGTTTCTAATTGGAAATGTTATACCCAAAAGATATACTCTTAACACATATGATCAGTTTACAAGAGAAACACGACTTTTAGATCACTACAGAGCATGCTGTTCCATACACGGGTCACAAGGAGTTTTAAAACTTATGTTATTATTCATATGTGTGCTCCAAACAGTTTCGTATATACATGCAAGTGCTGTAGATCTAGAAAAGGAAACACAGCTCAGTGCAAATGGAAACACTCAAAATCTTTCTCTGTAAGCTTTTAAGCCTTTTCTATAAAAAAATAAATTTTTTAAAAAACTGCATTTTTTTTACAAAAACGATAATGACCTCAAAACAAAATGAGAGCTAACAATAGTTGATATATTACATAATGTTATCTTCAATGAGGTTGCTCAGTCCACCAGACATAAGAATGTAAGACTGATCAAACAATCAAAGACAGTAACAAGTCATTAAAAAAAATTGTGAATGGTACAGAGATTCACCATACAAGATGGTAGGAATTCAATGGGGTAAACAAACCACATTTGAAGTACTTAATTTAAGTCAACCCTATATGAGACAATAATAGAAGTTTATCTACTAGAAAGAAGCAAGGAAAGCATTTTAGTAGCTCTTAATCCTAGCATGAGGTCTTTAGCAGACAAAGTAAGACATAGCTATTAACTCTACAGAAGTATATGTTTAAAGCAATTATTGCAATAATAATAAATGAGTTGTGCTTAAACAAATTTATTAAATTTAGGATATCTTAAAGTGATGGACAGATTACACCTGGCAATCTGAGCAACTTCACTGAAGATAACAACATGTAACAGCCACTGTTAATTTCTATCATTTTGTTCTGAAACCCTGTAGCATTTTTATTATTTTTCCTTTGTTTTGCTTTTAGTCTATGTTGTTGGTATTTTGCTATTGTTCTTTTTTATTTTTCTCTAAAATAAAAACAAATAAATAAATATAAATAAGGGGAAAAAGAATTGAAAAATAAATCTTTATTACTTTAAGATTTTTGAAAGCTCATTTTTACCTGGTCGACTTATAGTTTGATGGAAGTCTCCATTTTATGATATTAATCCTTGTGAAATAGTTACTCTGAAATTTACTTAGGAGTCAGAAATCTTTTCATCCTTGATACAGTGTCATACTTATGACATATACATGCAATCTATGAAATAGATTTAATAGACATAAATGTATTGTCATTTAAATAGTTTAAGAATTGTATGAATTTATACTTGACATGTCATTAATATTATAAAGCAATATGAATAATTCAAATGTTTTAGTCATGCATCTATTTAACTTAATAATTAACAGTTACCTCCGCATAACACAGAAAATATAAAACATATGGAAGTCACATTTATATCTCAATGACTGGTTTTGGGGTTTGTTTGTTTTTCCTGAGGAAAAACATCTCTAAAATGTTGTAGTCACAACTGGAAATAACATTTACACCAGACTGTTTCTTTAAATACGTACTTTTAAAATTCTACCTAATAAATCCCTTTATGACTCTCTTTATATTTTACTTTTGTTAGTACATGTCCGCGGTACATAACATGTCTTAATTATTTCTTTTTCTTCCTCACCCATTCTTATCCCCTCTCTCCATCTCTTGGTTGCCCTCCTATTTGCTGAAGATCTGTTTCCCTATTTTCTAATTTCTATATTGTATTTTTCTCATTTATACTTTTGATTGCTCGTATGAAAGAAACTAGGTGATAGTTAAGCTCTTGTGTCTTAGTTATTGCATTTTACAGCACTGTGGTCCCAGAGTGCATCCACTTGACAACAAATGGCTCGAGCTTATCCTGTGTGGTAGGGTAGCACTCCATAAGTGCACAAACAACACATTGTATTTTCCTATACATCAGTTAATTAATGTATATGCTGTTTTTATGATTTAGCAATTATGTGTTGTTTTGTTATAAAGTAGGGATGTATTATTGTAATATATCTCAGTCTTTTTAGCACACTTTAAAAAAGAAATTGGTATTATAATGAATATGTGAATTTAGATTATTTTCCCAAAAGCCTTTAAAATAAGTGAAAACTGTATACTGTATGCTCCTTTTTTATCTAATGCATGCTTAACACTTTTTGCATTGGGTATTCATTCATAAATAGAATAATAAATACAATTAATTATATAAACTTTATTACTGTAATTAAATATAAGAAATAAAAGGAAAATGAATTCCAATAGCACCCTTGCTAGCACCATTTACTGTTTTGACATGATATTAAAAGGTTAGTATTGGGCTGGAGATATAGCTCCATTGAATAAGTACCCAAACGGCAAGGCCAAGGTCCTGAGTTCAATCCCCAGCACTGCAAAAATAAATAAATAAATATATATATATATATATATATATATATATATAATAAAATGCTAGCATTGGTAATATACACATTCCATTGCCAACAAGTATAGCCACTGCTTTTCCAATTTATATAACTTTATAGAAACATTCTTTTTTATTTTTTTTTGGAACTGGGGATCGAATTCAGGACCTTGCACTTGCCATGCAGGCACCGTGCAGCCAAGCTATATCCCCAGACCCCGAAGAAACATTCTTTATGTATCTGGACATCTTTGAATATCTAGATGAGCTAGAGTTCGTCCATGAATCTTGTCTTTCACTACACAATAAAAAAGAACTGTTCATTTCATTAAATTCCTCTAATGCATACCTTATTTCAACCTTTCCCTGAAATGTTTCAAGAAAGAGCCAGTTTACCTGCTTTACTTGAGCACTGTATTAGAATAAAACCATAGTATTTATCTCTTTCACAGTGTATTTGTTGATGTTAAATATCACAATTTATTATATTTAAAATTCTGCCAGGATTAAATATATGGCTAGTGATTCAATGTGCTGTTTGTAGTGTTGCTAAATTACAGATTTAAGATTAAAACAACAAAAGGAACAGAAGATATTTTTCTTCAAAACCATTCAACCACATTAATTCAATCAAATATGTGAGCTACTGTTTCCTTTTTGGTATCATAAGCATGCATATTTTTTACCAGTATGAGACTTGAGAAATTCACACCCTTCATGAATATTAAAAGTGTCAGCCATGAAGTTTTACAATTAAATTTATGTCATAAGCATCACTAGTTAACAACAAAATTTCCATAACATAAGTTTTGGAATTGCTGGAGTGACTCCCAAAAGAAAAACGTCTTGATTAGGAGGAAAAACATCATTATTCTTTAGAAAGCTAGATATTAAGTTCAAATGACTCTGAGCTCTACAAAAAATACCTAAAATTATCCAAGCTCTTTGTGTTCTGTTGCCCTTTATATTCACAATCTTCAACCAAAATTCAGGATCTCTTTTGTACGGAGCAAAATAACATCCTGAAGATTGGTCATGGGTCATGGCCTCGTTTTGCCTCATTTCAGATCCTATGTGTTTATTCTTAAATTACTAACTAGAAACATAGAAAGGTGACACTTGTGTTTGTTAGAGACATTTAAATAATATTTTACCCTAGCTAAATTTAGAAACTGGCTTTCAGTTTACTTCAAGTCTATTTCCATGCAATTAATTTCATGTTGTACTTGACATTCCGATGTCACTTTGTGCATGTTTCTTGCAGCTCATCTTTATTTCTGAAGAGTAGAGTTAATAAAAACAAGCCCATAATGAGTTTGATTAAAAGGGAATGCATACTTTTGGAAGGGGATGTTTGGAAGATGATAAATGCCATGCATTTAAGCTAAATTATCAAATACATTAACCATCATCAACCAGTTACTTGCAAAGCACTGTAGAAATAATTTGTGTAAATTGAAGAAGCTAAATTTGAAGAAGGTTAGTGCTTTGGTTCTTGGATCATGCATTCATTTTGCTAAATTCCAAATATTTATTAATTTTCAGTTGTATGCCAAGCACTGGAAAAATAATTGTGATATAATGAATAAATTATGAAATAAAAGATGAAATGAAACACATTCAAGTAAAGACTTGTATAGAAGGCTGTTTACTAACTGCAATTTTAAGTACATAATAGAGCAAATAATCCTGTTATAGCATCAAGAAATACTAAGAGCTTGCAAAGGAGATAAATGGACATGTCTTTTTATTTTTATGAAGAAATGGTCAAATAGACTTCTTGAAATATTTAGAAATAAATGAAGTATAGATAGCACAGAAGGCCAGAGAAAAAGATTAGATCTGTTGAAACTAAATAAAAAATGCGTGCACTCGATAATTTAGGTTGTATTTCCATTTTAGCAAAAAAAAAGGTGTAGTTAAAAAATGCAAGTATACATTATGCTTTTAAAAGACAGAGTCTAGAGACAGTACCACTTATATTTATTTTATTATTTAAAAATACATAGCATTCACTGTGCTCTAAGACCTTCAGCAATTACTTATAAATCAACCATAAGAGCAAAGTGGAGAAAATAAAAAGTTGCCATTAGGACAGTTTGAACAAGCGCACATCGCCTTTGAGTATGTTACGTGGGTGTCAGTGTTGAGTGCACTGGGAAGAGGGCGATGGCAGGACCAACTCAGAAGCACGTGCAGCGCTCCTATTGAGTCACAGCCGGGCTACTTTAAGAAATGGGCAAAGAGATCAGAAGAAAGGAAAAGATATTAATGGACAGATCATTGACTTTGGATGAAAAGTAATCGTTTAGGGGCTGGGGATATAGCTCAGTGGAATAAGCGCCTGCCTAGCAAGCGCAGGGTCCTGAGTTCGATCCCCAGTACCGCAAAAAAAAAAAAAATAAAAGTAATCGTTTAACTAACAAATAATTGTAACTCAAGCTTTATACATAGAAAAAGGTTTTAGAACCTTTGTGCTACCACATGGGAGACTGCATGTTATACACATAGTGACTAAGAGGTAATGTCTTTTGTTTAGAAAGAAATTTTTGTAATGAAAAACCACTCATTGTTATACCCATCTATAAGGCACACAGGGCCATCTAGCAACAAATCTGTCACAGGCATTTTCTCCTTCTCACTGCATCAACATAGATGATAACTTCTGGGCTAAGTCCACGGTGAGCTAGCCTGTGTTTAGAGGACATGTGCAAAACAAGTTCAACTATGTCTCTAAATATTGGAATCCCACTCAGAAAAGTGAGACTGTGACCCCATGAGGAACACAGGAATTGAAGCACACTAATGCAAGCCTTCATAACCTGTCCCATGCCATGTCACTCCACAACTCCTGGTTATTAAATTACATGAACCACACACCGCCCTAATTACTTGTTCATTTCAGGACTATTTCCTTCTCTCCGGGCCTCTTTCTTTCTTCTTTGGTTCTTTCCATTTGTTGTTTTCTCTCCTGCTTTTTAGCACACACCTTACAGCTAAATGAAGCATATAACTCCTCTGACCTCAGACTCCACTTTCTCATTCAACTCTGTGCTGTGTGCCGATATTTTTATTAAATATTGTTGTTACTGTTTCTCTCATAATGGCGCCTAAAATACGTAAATACCATGTGGTAAAATGGGTATTTATCTAAAAGCTGCTTTTAAAACAACACATTAATTTTTCTCTAATCAGTAGTTAATGCGGGTCTTAATGAACGTGAGGAGAACACATGGTTCATGTATTTGTATTTTCCCTAGTGCTACATCTTTCTACCACAATGTTCCACGATGTGCAAGCAGGCAGCTGGGACATAAAACAGTAGGTACAACCAAGAGAAAATTGACAATATGATCTGCATAGAGCATAACATTAGGCAGCCTTGTAATGGCTTCCCTAAGCCACCTTACGCTTTTGCTCTCTTCTAGCACTGTTACAGAGTGTTCAAGCACATTTCAAGGCTAGATGATGAGAAACAAGACAGAGGATACATTCACTTTTTAAACTTATTAATGTGAAATATTCAAAACATTTCATTTTTTCTGCTAACAAAAAGGAAAGACAAGTTATTAGAATTGTAGTTTTGGTATTTTACAGTCATTTGCATATCTCAAATTCTTTTTTAAAAATCTCGTTTTATTTTGTGTATTTGCTTGTGGACCTGGGTCCAGTGCTCTACACACAGTCCAGCAAGAGGCTCCATCTAGCTAAACATGACCTGTTTTTCTTAGCAAGAGCAGTGGAAAAGAATTATTCTTGCATGGAGCTCTTTAATATACAGTTGTAAGTAAATGTGAAGGCACACAGTGCAGCTCATTGGTCAATCATATGCTAAGAATTCAGTAAATCAGAATATCGTGGGTTGCCAGGGAAACAAGTCAACTATAACTTCCAAATACTAAACTGGAACAATGATATTAAATAAGCATGACATTCAATGAATAACTGAATGGCTCCAGCTGAGATTTTTGTTCTCATTATAAAAATGATGCATAATGAAAACAATTAGCCATGGATTTCACTTCTCATACATAGTTTTCTATCCTGAATCTTTCTTTTGTTTCTTTGAGATACAATTCTCAGTCAAATTAATGAGGCAGGGATTGCTCCTAAATTCTGTCTACGAGCAAAAATGAACAGTGGAAATGGAAAGGCATCACTCAGAACTTTCCAGGATATAGCCATTCAGAAACCTAAGAAGTTCTTCTCACAGTTGGTAGCCTGGGGTCAATGGACATTTTAAATAATCAGGCAGGTAGCTCCACAACTCTTGGAGGTTAGTTAGCACTGTCACAAATTCTGCTAAGCAGTTGACCGAAGTTGTTGGGGTAGGTAAAATTCCCCCCAACAATACTCTTTAGAGCTACTGGTAAGAAGTGGGATCTTTTCCTCAGCTTTAGGGACTAATTTAACTTTTAGCTTATTGTTCCAATGTCCGCAACTGAAGTTTACATAGGCCACTGACTTTTGGCTGTATAAAGATATTCTAAGAAAGACGAACAGTTTGTTAAATTACCCCATATGGGGCCACCTAATATTAAGTGTAATCACTTTTGTCTTGAGAGAAGTAGTCATGAGTACAAGCAAAAGTACTTTCCTTATACTGCAGACATGTAGAGAACAACACCTAATTCAGTGATGAGAGGATCTGCAGGCCTGAATAGAGGGCTCAGAAACTCAGGCCTAGGATTACGCAGGAACCTCTGTGCTATATGGGGCCAGAGAGTGGGAAACCAACATCCTCCTCGCTGTAGTTCCTGGCATCAAAGATGCATAGGTAACCTACACTGCGATTGGTGGTGCTGCCTAGAAGGTGCCCTGAAGTCTTATAAAGTCATCATAAATCATCCACCTGATACAATCCAACTATTCCAGGTCAATGCAAACATAACTGTGTCCACAATTTACAGAGAAAGAACCTTCAGGACACATCCCTAATGGATCAGAAATTCTGAAGAAGGAGAGGAAGTAGAGGAGAAGGAGATGAAAATAAGAATTCAAATGAGTCGTGTACACCCACTGTAAGGAAAATGCCCCCCCCCAGTCATTATACTCCAGTTTCTTAGTTAACCAGTAAGAGTTCTTATTGCAGTTCTGGTTGCTTCTGTCTCCTAGCAACAGCTGATCACTGTGATGCATAGTTTCTCACTCTGATGCATGTTGTAAGAACCAATCAAAGACAGACAAGTACTCTACCTGCATACTTTCCCTTTACAATCCCATAAAAACCTCCCTTCCTAAGCCTTCAGGACCTGATACTTTGGGAACGATCCCAGTCAGTGACTGTTGATGTAAAATCAGTCTAGGTCCAAATCCTGGGTGTGTTTCTGGTGTTTCTGCTTGCTGGTTGATCCGGTGCATTGGCTGGGAAGACTGACCATGCTGATCTCTTTGGTCACTGGTCGTAGCCCTCACAGATGAAGCGAGGCTCTCTCCAGGTCCTCATGGGAAGGTGCACCCTCAAGATTTCTCTACTCCCCTTGGAGGTCTGGAGGAAGGTTCCTGGCTCCCCATCTAGGCAGCTCATTTCAGGCTACCAAGGGAGAAGGTTGCAGTCTCTCTGTCTTCCTGCCTGTCTGCCTGATTCCAGTAAGACCCGTGGGGGCACCTCAGTTAGTCTGTCTGTTAGTCTTGCTCAGTTTGAGAAGAAGGAGAGATTGATCACCTCTCATTAGGACCAAAATGGAGGGAAAGGGGTTGGAATGCTTAGTCTCTCAGTGCCTGCTGAATGACTGTGTGAGTGAGTGGAATGGACAGCACAAGCCATAGGCTGTTCTGTCTGTGCACCAAGACTATGAAGCACTGGTCGTGGTAGCTGACTGGGCCTGGCACATGGCATGACAGAGGCCTTGCATCCTCCTTAGTTAAGTCATCCCTAAGTCCCCACAAGGGGAGCAGTCAGATGGGCATCTGAATGGTCTCTCTCTGAGGGGCACCCACCATTTGTCCGTTGTGCCATCGTTCAAGGATATGCAACACATATGTAGGTAGTGAGAGATGGGAGCTAATTAGTCAAAACACATAGACCCAAACTGCAGGAAAAAGGGCTTTTATAGTTAAAAGTGAAACCAAACCACTTCCTACATCTCAAAGGAAAACTGAGGCCCATTTCTCCTGAGAATCCACCTGGACACACTCATCAGTGGCTGCGAGTGCTGCCAACACCTATAGCTTCACTGCACACTCCCCACGCCTCTCCTTCCAGACAACAGGACTGGTTCCAGCGGGCCAGTGCCCGCATTCAGCTACCAAATCACACCATTTAAAGATATACACATAGACTTTGTGCTCAGTTACACCTGCTGACCTGAGGCATTCCCTACCTGAGCTGAGAGGTCCATATAAGTTTGTAGGGTCCCATTGTGAAAAATCATCCCTAGTTATGGCCTACTCTTGGTCTTTGGCAGCAACAACAGGCCTGCATTTGTAGCAGAGATAACTAAATAAAAACTCCATACAGCATACAGGCCACAAGCTCTAAAAAGTTGAAAAGATAAAATATAACCCTATAAAAAAAAGCTTGTAGCTAGCTCCATAAAAGTTTAAATAAAAGACTGGCTATACCTGTAGTTCTTGCTCACAGATGTAACCCAGGTGCATATTAACTACCTTGACAAGTTTCACAAACCAGCTTTAGATCCACCAATTCCAGAGCTAGTAGAGCCCATCCAGGTGATTGCTAAACATTTATCTGGACAGCTCTTTCAGGGATCAAACTGAAGAAAAAACACACTCAAAACCCTGCTGTGGTCACCCTGGACTCTGGCCAGTCCACACATAGCTGAAGCCTGAGGACACCATCCATAGGATTGCTCCATACCTCTTCCCTTTGATTTTTATACCTTTGCAGGCTGTTGACCCCAGTTCTTGCTTCTATAACCCCAGATAGTTGTGTCTTTTTTTTTTTTGTGCCTTAAACTCTATAGGTGTTTGCTGTAAAAGGACAGAATAATCAGTCAGACAGTTGACCAAGATTTGAAGAGCATCCAAGACACATTGGACACTGTCCTAGATCAGATTTGTATCCTCACCATCTTGCCAGACTAATGTTACCAAATAGACAGGCTTAAAATATGACTCTTGCTAAAAGCAACTTAGGGAAAACCTCTGTAATAAGAAAATCTTTGGGACCTTGGCTAGGGCCCATCCTAGGATCACTGACAAATTTTATGTTACTGTTTGTAGTTGGGCCTTGCCTTAGAAGATCACATATAATATGCCCAGAAAAGGTTTGCCAGGGAAACTAAAAGAGGGGGGGAAATGTAATATAAAACACCCCTCCCCAGCCAGTATACTTCAGTTTCTTAGTTGCCTAGGTAATAGTTCCTGTTGCAGTACTGGCTGCTTCTGTCTCCTAGAAACAGCTGGTCACTGTGATGCATAGCTGGAAACTATGATGCGTGTTCTGAGAGCCAATCAAAGACAGACAAGTACTCTACTGTGTATCTCCCCTTTGCAATTCCACAGAAAATTTCCTCCCTGTGCCTTTGGGCTTGATATTTTGGCAATGATCCCAGTCAGTGCAAATTGATATAAAATGAATCTGCCTCTAAATCCTGGGTGTTATTTCAGTGTTTCTGCTCGCCATTACACTGCCACCCTACAAGGACTGTAGTCATTATTTGCTGCAAATATGTACCAGTAAAACCAATTTGAAGGTATCAAAATGTAACAACCATTGTAAATTTCCTATAATTTTGTCTAAAATTCTGCATTGTTTGTGCTGTTTTTGTGTTACTTGTAAATGTATGTGTGTTGGTTAATGTTTTCATTTTTTAACTTTAAAATAAAAATTTTTTAAATTTTAAAAATAAACTATGGGAAATTTTTCACCAAAAATAAAAATTGAATTTTTTTTAAATATCTGAGCACTCAGCAATCTTTATTTTTAAAGTCCCTTCAGGCTACCTAATGTATTGATATTTTGATAACCACTGCAAAAGCCTTTTCAACAGCTTAGAGTTAAAATCAAAGGCCTTGAAATGGTCTAGGATCTTGCAGGGATTTTTTTCTCTCCTCATGTATTTTTTCCTATTTTTTTGAACCTATGCAGATACACTGCAGTTTTGATCATTCCTTGAATAAGCTGGAGTTTATACCATCCTTTTAAATTGTTAAGTTTTCTTCACTTTATCTCAAATCTTCCATCTATAATCCCTGTACTGTAGCTCAGCAGCTTTCTTCTATACTTGAATGTCAATGTCCCACAGATTTTGCCTAAATTTTCTGAGAATCTGTACCCTCATTTCTGAAGAAATTACTGCTTAATGCTCCTCTCCTCTTCATCCATCATATTTTAACTTATTTTGCTTGGTAATGAGATACTCACTGTATTAAATCCTCACACCCCAGATCCCTCGGAACAGATTGGGTTGTTGTTATTTTTCTTTTGGTGGCTCATTTCAGAGATACACAAATATCATCCAGTGATTAAAACAATATTTTGCATAAACCAATGAAATGGTTTTCTTCATGTTTAATATCAAATACTATTATAACTACTGTGTCAGACATTTATTACATAGTACAACTGGCTACTCTGTTTTCCAAAATGCATTAATTGGGGCTGGGGATATAGCTCAGTGGAATAAGCGCTTGCCTGGCAAGCGCAAGGTCCTGAGTTCGATCCCCAGTACCGCAAAAAAAAAAAAGCATTAATCAAATCTATGCTTATACAGAATTTAAAAACTATTTCCTTTTTTATTTTAGAGTACTAAAAGAAAAGAAAGAACAATAGCAGCATACCAACATCACAAACAGACAAAACAAATGAAAAGCTATTTCTTTAATCTCTAATGTTTGTTTTCTACTAAAGATTTTTGTCACTGAATCTAATATTTTACATAACACTGAACTATTTTATGTGAAACTATATAACCCATTTTTGTGTTCTATATTTGATTATTTTATATTGTCTTTCAATGTTTTCATCTTACCGTGACATACCAAAACTTCATCAAACTTTTCTCATCTGCCATCTTTCATATTTTCTTTTTAAATCATAGCAGGATTTCTCATTTCATTTATTTTCAATAGGTGTAGGACATTTCTCATATTGGATAAAAATGTGTTATTCCATTTGGTAAGTATTTAAATTCTCTACAATTTTATTTAGTGAAAAATTAAATAATTTTAAATATTTGCAAAAGCCATTCTTTTCATACCTTCATAGAATGCATACATACTCAGAAATGCTGTAGCTTATACTTAACTATAAATCATATTACTAGACATTTTCAAAATAATGTCAACCTAATTTATTGCCACTGGAAAACTCTCTGAGTAAAGCAAAGCCGCAGCACTGGGAGCTTGGAGCTCAGATTTTGCTGGTTGGGCCGCCCAGGCCGTGACCGCGCCATTTCCTTTGCCCAACTCTCAATTTCATCTCCTGTACAATTAACATTTTAGCTGCCAGATTTCACTAGATTTTTTACTCTTTAAAATTTGCTGTATGTTTTAGGCTTCTATTTGGCTTATTTGTCAAGCAGATTTATCAATAATGCACACATCTTCATTCCACTATGTCGTATGACATATACATTACCAGGAGTTGGGGAGAGCAGTCTCCTGCAGGCTTCTGTTGTCTTTTTCTAGGACAAACTCAATATCAAATAAATATTCCTCATACCTAGTTTATTATCTTCTTTCATATTCTCAACATTTATATAATCTTGCAAAATTTATTCTGAATAGAATCTCAATATATGTGAATTTATTTCCTTTTCAATTAGTTAAATTTAAATGACTTTGTCACTCAAAGCTTGCAGTTCAATGTGAAATTTCTATTAGTTTCTGTACTGATAGTATACGTGGAGTCTTACTTTCTTGTTTTTATTTATTTCATGAAAAATTATAGAAGAAATCTCTTTTATAATTATTCTCAAAAATTATCCTGTCAATTTCATTCTTGCATTAAATGAAAAATTATTTAATAAAGAGTTAATGCAATTCCTTCCAGAAAATAATACTATGTGTCTAAAAATATAAAATCAATCAGAATAATAGTGGCACAAAGACAGCCATGAAGTTACATTGTTTCATTTTCAAAGAAGGCAAAACATTTTAATAGCAAATCAAATCAATGAGAGAAGTACACATTTTTTGATTGTTTTTAAGAAAATGCTTTGGGTTGCAGCCTTTACCTGAAAATTATTTTCTTGAATAGATGTGTTAACTAGAGAAAATAATAAGATTCAATTATGTAAACAGTGATTGAAAAGGAACCACTTATTTAAAACATAGGACACATATATGTATAAATGATCTATATTAATTATATACTGTATTATTTTTTGTAACTTCAGCACGTATATTGCTTATTTTGAGAGTAAGGTCAATTTTCATTTATCAGGATGTTATGGTTGATACATTGTGTCAACTTGGCGAGTCTAGAGGTTTGGCTGAGTGATTCAGCAGGAAGCCAGGGTGCAGAGCTACATGCCCCCTGGGTAGGGTTAGCCTGTTTACAATGCAAGGGAAGAGAAGAGGCTGCTAGCTGCCATTCCTTGCTTTTGTTGGTTGTTTTTGCTGTGCTCTGCTGGCCTGAATAATTTACCCTCTGCCATGTCCCACTCTGCCTCAGAACCAGCCAAATATGGACTGAAAGCTCCACAGACATAACCTTTCCTTCCTTCATAAACCTTTCGTTCATTTTGGGTGTTGGGTATTTTGTCTCAGCAACGAGAACAAAGTAACCAAGACAGAATTTGGTACCATTGGAGTGGGGTCATTGCTGTGACTATACCTGACCACGTGGTTCAAGAGCCTTTGGAAATGGCTTGTGGGAAGAGTTTGGAAAGGTTTGGAGATGTCTGGTCAGAGCTTGGAAGACCAGAAGGCTGATAGAAATCCTGCCAGTAAAGACCAGGTTCAGGAGGTTTCTGCTGGGAAGAAGGATTATATTGGTTGTTGAAGTCCAGATGATGTATGTTATGGCTTGTCAGAAAGTTTATCTAGATTTTGCTTGTATCCAGAGACTTTGCCTAAGATTGAGATTAAGGGTGGCAGTGAACTGATTAGTCTAGCAAAAGAAATTTCAAGGCAGTTGAATGTTGCAGCAGTGGCATGGCTATTGTTCGGGGCTTTTAGCCAGATTTATATTGACAATCAAGAGCAAAGAGCCCAGCAGGATGATTTAAAATGTTGTCAGTTTGGCCAGAAAGAAAGCTCCAGTAATGCTGTGGATTGCAAAGATAAGGTTAAGGAGATCTCTATTGCTATGAAGGAACAAGAGAATGGAAAAGATGGCCTAAGGGCATCACAGGAAGCAAGTCACCCACCTTTGCAGTCTCAAAACTGCAAAGGTGAAAGACCTTGCCTTGAGAAGGAAGCCAAAGAGTGCCATTTTCCAGAATGGCAGTGGTGGCCGCACCAGGTTCCAGAATAGAAGGGGAATAGAGAATTTGTTCCTCAGCACTGGATTCAGTGTGCTCAGCGATTCAGGCACTCGACCCCTATGGCTAAGAGAGAGGAAAGTTTGGCTGCTGCTCCAGGTGGCAGCAGACCTTGGCATCATCCACATGGCCCTGGTTTTAGGTGCAAGGAGAATGCAAGAGTTCTGAGGTTAAAGAGGCTTCCACTGAGATTTCAGAAGGCCTGGGAGGCCAGGCAGTGTGCCCTGGAGAGGGCAATATATGAGGCTGTGAGTGTGAAGCAAAAGGTGACCTGGAGACCTCAGAAGTTTAGAAAAGACAGGACCGTGGATCGTCTAGGAAAGCTGCAAAGAGAGAGCAAAATGAGCCTAAGAAAGAAGCCGTGGGAGCTGTAACCACAATGGACTCATGCAAACCCTTTAGAGCTCACAGTGTACCACAAGTTGCTTCAGATGCTGCATGTGGAATTGTAAGACACGATGTTAGCCCTGCTGGATTTTGGACTTGCTTTGGTCCCAATGATCTGTATCCCCGTTTGTACCTTTTGGAATGGTAATGTTTATTTTGTGCCTTTAAATGTTGGAAGTGTTTAATTTTCATTTGTATGGGGGCACAAAGTTATGGTTCTAATATATGCATGTTTTTGTATCTGGAAACTGGTTTAAGGAAATGTGTCTGATTGCCAAGTTGACAAGGGGTGGAATGCTATGGTTGATACATTGTGTCAACTTGGGGAGTCTAGAGGTTTGGCTGAGTGATTCAGCAGGAAGCCACGGTGCTTACTTTGTACACATCCTGAGCCTGTGGAAGAGGAGGGCCTGGAGACTGTGTGAGAGCTACATGCCCCATGGGTGGGGGTAGCCTATTTACAATGTAAGGGAAGAGAAGAGGCCACTTGCAGCCATTCCTCCCTTTACTGGTTGTTTTTGCTGTGCTCTGCTGGCCTGAACAGTTTGCCCTCTGCCATGTGCCACTCTGCCTCAGAACCAGCCAAGTATGGGCTGAAACAAACACAGACTGCAAGCTAAATAAACCTTTCCTTCCTTCATTTTGGGTGTTGGGTATTTTTTCTCAGCAATGAGAGAAAAGTAACCAAGACACAGGACCATATAATTTCTAGTAGTACTATGATCCCTTGTTATTATCTGCCCCTTTTAAAATTATTTCTATATATCATGTGTCTTCAGTTGTCTGCTTAACTCATCAGACTGAGCCTTGTCATTTCTTCAACATTGGGTCACTCTGACAGATTAAAGAACAAAGGAAACAGAAGTGATATTTCCCCAGGTTAATAATTCTCTTACTACTGCAAAAATATTTTTGCATAAAATTTTCATTCAACAAAAAAATTTGTTGCAGAAATCATCTCATTTTGGATCTAAATCACCTCATTTTGTATCACATTTTTGAAAGCTTTCTACTTATGAATCACATGTTCTACTTTTATCTGCTGAAATTTTTGTTAAATAATTATATGCTATATTTATGACACTGACATTCTGACAACAGATTTCTTCACAACAGAAGAAAAAAGAAATGGACTATTTTTAACACATGCACTAGTTCTTACTACTAACAATGAAATGATGTGATAATAAGCAAGCTGATTCACTTTTTGGATATGAATTTTACCCCTTACACTGTGTTTTGTGCTTACGTAGAATTATGATTTTAAGTGTAATCACTTTTTCATAGGACTTATTATTCTATAAGTAGTCATAATTATCTGACCTAAATTAGTTCATCATGATTTTTTTTCAAAGTAGTTGTATGTTGTGATTTCAGAGAAGTAGATGGTGATCAAGAACTCCATGAGAGACAGAAGTAAAGGAGTAAAACTAACTAAAACATTTATAGAAGGTTCTCATAGACTGCTACATGAAGATACCTATCAAAGTTTTAAGGATAATGACCAATAAATGAAGGATACACTGGAAATAATTTAGTGTACCTGCGTTAACAAAATGTATAAAAGAAAGAAAGATGTTAAAAAGACTTTAATCATGATGCTTGAAAAGATTCTGTGAGTGCCATGTTGGCGATTAAAAGAATGAAGTTCAGTGTGAATGAAAATTGGGTATAATTCCAGAAAGAGAAAACAGAAACTTCATAGTTCCCAAACTAGTCAAGCATGATATTTCTTCTGTAGCCCGAAGGAGTACCTAATTTTTATTATGCTTCTTATATTATTCTTTTAAAAGCATTGATTTGATAATTTACATTATTTTTTCTTTGTCTAATAATAAACTTTGTCTTTAAGACTTCTACTTACTTTCTCATCCAGGAGATTTAGGATTTCTATCTTAATATTTGGATCTTTGATTATTTTTAACTTTACTTTAGTGCATGGTGATAGACACGGATCTAGTTTTAGTCTTCAGCATGTGGAAAGCCAGTTCTTCCAAGACCATTTATTAAAAAGGTTATCTTCCTTCCAGTGAACACATTTTGCCCCTTTGTCAAATAAAAGGTGGCAGCGTGTATCTCTACTTATGTCTGCATCTTTTATTTATTTTTTTTTTTCTTTTTTTTTTTTTTTTTTTTTTT